>JADDOH010005469.1:0-141757 GCA_016648135.1 Agrypnia vestita
GGACTGTCATTAAAGTAACTTTTATCGAATATAAAAAAAATATTTTCTTTAATACTAGGCAAATAAAATAAAAAGTGGTATAAAACTGGTAATAAGTGGTTTAAAACTACGTATCTAATATTATTTTAAATTTTAATCATATAAAATAATTGAAACCTTGCAAAAGGTTACGCTCAAATTTCTGTAAGTTTTTCCACACATTTTATTTGATTGAATTTAATTTATTTTAATGAAAGAAAATATTAACCAAGAATATAAACTATGTAGTGCCTTATTATCATAATTATTAATATTATTATAAATGCAGAAATCTAATTATTAAGTATTTTGGACTAGCTCTGTTTCACCCTATATATCTACAGTCTAAAAATTTTAAATAGTTCATATGGCAAATTTGTATTGTCTCTATTTCCCGATGAAGAAAAGTTCCGTTTTCATATCCCGTTGGGTAATCAAATGATTTTGATAGTTTTTATCTGTTTATCATTTCAATTGATAAACTTAATTTGGATTAAATATAATAGTACGATATTTTATATTTTCAACTTCTCAGCGATAGAAGGAAAGACGAAAATGAATCGGTATAAATTAACGTTATACATAATCAAAATCGATATTTACATAATAAATCCTTACGTACGGGATTAATTGTTTATCTGGTATAAAATAGGACTTCTCTCAATAAATTGACCTTATTAACATTCAGCTGCGTCGTATACTTTTTGAGATATAAGCGTTTGAAGTCTGACTTGTTCTCGTGGGCGAGTCCTTATTTAATTTTTATTTTTTATTTATACAATATAGTATACCTCTTTCGATTTAAGAAAGACAATCGAAATAGTGTGTGTAAGCCATGCATACGAGGCACATTGTTTCGTTATATTGGTGTTTATACCTATCTATAAACATCAACACAACGAAGCCAGGTGCGTCGTACGTGCGGCTTACACATATTAATTCGATTGTCTTTTTTAAATGTAAAGAGGTTCTACCTACCACATGTATAAAAACTTTTTAGAGTACAAAATAATAATTACAAAATAATGTTTGTACCAATAACATGCACTAGACAAGTATTTAAATTGACCTTTTCATAATTAATTTCAAATTTACAATCTCAAAGTATTTTTTTTATACAAGTAATACATATGGAACCAAAACGCGATCCAGAAAATATCCGTTAATTTATGTCTATATATTTAAGTGGTCTGTGGTTAATCTAAAGTTTGAAAATAGCCGCCGAAACAGCTGTTACTTTTTATATACTTCTTACACGCAAACAAGTAGAATTCAATATGATATTTATTAAAATTTGATTAATTTTAAATATCATGAAAAAAATAAGTTTTAGCATACACGAAACGATACATCATTGTTTCTTTTTCATGTACAGACCTTGATTTAAGTTCTCGCAGAAGGCATTTGGTCGGGAATCGGTCGCACATGTCGGTGGCCGCGCGGCTAATTTCGCAGCAAATTAAAAGCCGCCCATCTGCATTCGGCCGATCCTTGCAAACTACCAAATATGTGCCGTGTCGGGCTGATTTTTTCGCTTGCCGCGGTTGTTTTCCGTAGTAGGTTTTGTTTTTAATTTCACGCTTGATCCGGTCCGGGCGTGTGTCGGGTTACCGGGGCGCCCGCACGGGAATTGGGCGACGACTCTAATGGACATTTTGCACCAAAAATCCTCCCAAAATTTTTCTCATTCTTGTGACTCTGTGCAGCAGCGTGAACACTAGCATCAGAAAATTTATCCAGTTTGTTGTTATCCCACTTATAATATTTTCGTTGTCTGTCCGTAACTTCTTTATAATAATAAAAAAAAAATTTTTTAATGTATACTATCTATACTCTATACTAATATTATAAAGAGGAAAGATTTGATTGAGTGTTTGAATTGAATAGGCTCCGAAACTACTGGACCGATTTGAAAAATTCTTTCACATTCAGAATCCTACATTATCCCTGATGAAAATAGGCTATAGAATATTTTCAAAAATGTTAGGGATCCGTATGAAAACTTCGATAATGTAACCCAACGTGTGAAAAAAAAAACTTATATTGCGTACGCTGCGGAAATTATTGCCAATAGAGCAAAGTAATGTACTACAGTTTTATAGAGGACATTAATATCTACAAAAAAGTCTGCAATACCATATATCTAAGTATTACAGTTATGTTACAATAACTTATGTTAACATTACATGGAAATTTTGTTTTATAGAGAACAGCGGACCCTTTGTTTTCCCTCACAAACTTATTTTTTACTTAATCCTTAACCCGTGCAACGCCGGGTACGACCAGCTAGTATATAAAATAAATACTGATTCCTTAGGAACCATCCATATAAAAGTACCGTCATTTTTGACGCGTTACACCTAGTTTTGTTATTAATTGTAGTCACGCTCAAGACGGACAAAGACTGGGAAAACTAGCGTGGATCACCGAAAACGGGCCCCAGCGAGAAGAATCGGGAGTAGCAGCGATACAAAAGAGAAGAAAAAACGCAAAGATCTTGATGTTCCGGGGGCAGAAGTTTCTGCCCCCACTTTATTTCGGGTAACCCACCCCCGTAAGCGCCGACCAATGGGGTGGTGTTTACAAAACTACCCTTTCCGCGTTGGTCGGCCGTGGCATGCATCTAATCCATTTTAAAACATTTATTTTAATCTAAGATAATATAAAAAAATAAACATAAATAAAATAGGTACCTAATTGCCTGAAATTAAAATTTGCCAAATCTACACTAAAGCTAAATTTTTAGTCCCTAAACATAATATGGAATAATCGCAGTTTTTATGTTTGACATTCTCAATAAAATCAGACTAATTGTTTACTTACCATATTTTGGCTGTAATGATCCACACCTAGTTTAGATTGTTGATTGATTTGGTTAATTTTATAAGTGTTTGTTCAAACATTTGTCTGTCTGATTTTAGAAAATACTGGACCTAACATATTTTCTTTAAAAAACAAGTACCTGAAATATTACATTACCGATATCACCTATATTTTTTTCCAGACAGATATGATATACATATACGTAATTCGTCGCTAACTCCACTCACTCAAGGTGCGGACTTACCTTATTTTGTTAGTAACCCCACGATATACAAGAATCCTATTCTCGAGCGAAGTTGGGTAGTAATATTGGGCTAATTAATTAAAGAAGGCACGCAAATTATATTCCTAGGCTAACTGATGGTGCAAATTAAAAAAAAAAAACTACTTTATTTTAGTTTATTTGTTTTGAATGATTTTTCCGATAATTAAATAAATTATATGAACATTTAAGATGCTCGATGTTATTCTGACTATATCGACCAACATTTTTTGGTCACAAACTCACCCATTCTTCTTATTCAGCTTTAAATGAAGAATCTCTCGATGCTCTTGCTGTAATCAATCATTACTAAAAACAATGCGCTATAGTTGCTTACTTATTTGGAATAACTAAATATAATTCATGCGTATGATTACTGCAATTAATATATTTAAGTTGTAAATTTTAATTGGCAATTTCACGTTCCTCGGAGTGCGGCCACGCTCAAACACAAATATATTCGCATCTGTTCCAGAAATTGAGCGTTCATAATGTAATTCGTCGCTCTCGACATTTTACCGCCTGCACGGGACGGCGGCTCCGCCATCGGGACTTTTTGCGCGCCCTGCTTAAAAATTCTATCCGCTCTAAAATCTGACATGGCTTATCCACTCATTAAAATACGGAGCCGCAGTTGCCGCCGCGTTTTGAAAAATTCAAACTCCGCCCCTCCCGGCCGCCATGAAATATGCAGCGCGGCGGCGTCCCGGCGGCCGCTGCACGAAAACGCCGGCAATTTGGCCGAAAAGTGGCCGGTTTGCGCCACGCGGCAGACTTTGCATTGCGTGCGCGCCGCGGGCGATCAATTGTCACCGGCGAATGGCGAACTCCCGCGCAACAGTCGCCGATATAATAAAGGAATTGATATTGCGCCGGGCGCACAATAAACACCGTTTTTCATCGCCCGCTGGCGCCCGCGGCGAAAATTAAAACATCGGCCGCGTACCTGCGCCGAGCCCGGCCGCCGCTGTTATTTTCATACGGAATATATGCACTATGCTATGGAAAATAGTCGCTCATTATTTTAATATCCTCACATCGTTCCCACGTGCTAGCAATTTTAGAGGCATATTAAATAATGTACAATAATTAAAATAAATTTAACAATAATTTTGCGGTCTACAATATATGATAAACTTTAAAAAATCGTCAAGCAAAATTATAAAGAATTTGTATTTTTAAATTTAAAGTGAAACCAGGAAGCATAATATCTTTCTTGTGTACCTAATTTTAGGTATAACTCGAAAAAAAATTTAAAACGATATTTTGTACACATAAGGATAAAAAAAATCATCAAGACAAATTCAGAGGTCGTGACCATCAGAAATCTATAATTTGCCCTCTAGCCCAGTGGGCAGGACACTGACACCGTGGTGAGACGAGGTCACAATAAATTTATGTGATTTACTTTAACATAGGTGCTTTGTGATGTGTTTCACTTGAGTAATTGGGTCTCTTGACCTGAAAAAGCTTAAGAAAAGAAAAAAAAAACTATCAGTAATGAGAAATTCAATAAATTATTTTCATAATCTTATTGGGGACTCGTAAAGGAGTAGATCAGTAGACAATAATGTGTTGGTTTTAGAAACTCCGAGAAAAAAAATAATACTATATATTTTTTACTCAAATTCCACATTAATATATATATGAAAAATAAATATGCTGCGTCACAAATCCTACGCGAACATATTTGCATATGATTTCTCGCTTTATGAAACCTTCGTGATAAAAATGCAAAGTACTTCTTCCTCATTTTTATTACGTCTGGCCTACAAAGGGATAAAAAAAAAACGTTAACACTCCCTTGTTCATATTTTAGAACCTTATTCTGGCAACTTCATAAACCTCGATACACTGGTACCTAATCTTTCCGAGTTGAACTTTTACCACACCGAGATTATGCATACATCCAGTATTGCAGAAAATGCAAAATGTGTTGGGTCATTTGTATCATAGATTCGAATGTGCCGGACGAGCTCTCCATCATTTTCGACGAGGTGGTTGTATTTTTATTTCGCTATTTTGGAGTTTTCGCCCCCTGATTTTCAAGCCGCTAATGCACTGCGAGGGGGGTACGATTCCCGCTAAAAGCTACCGCTAACATACTGGTAAATGCACTTTATGCGTAATGTACCAAATGGTGTGCTGAGCTCGGAAACATCAGATTTTGGGAGGCCAAAGCAAACAAAATTCGCGCATTTTTCCGCTACAGCCCACATGAGAAAAAAAATGTTAGTCTGTACTTATTTTATGCCAGCTTTTTACTCTAATATTTCAAGAAGTGTTCAATATTCTGTATATATTTAAAGCATTACTATCGAAATAATAAAATAATATTAGACTTTTGACATATTGTATTACGTTCATTTATATCATTATACCAATACATATTCAATTTCTGCAATGTCAGAAATGCTTATTTTAACTTAAACTAAATTGAACCTTATATATAATTGAACGTTATTAATTACACTTGATGATGAGAGGAACTGCACCTATCGAAACTATAGTCGTGTTAAATTTAACGTCTGTGCATTACAAGGTTCAATTTTGTTTAAATTAAAATAATCATGACAGACCACAAAGTAACTGCCATATCAGTTAATAATATTCAGAAATGCTTTTAAAAAAATGCAAACTTTGATATTGCATATCTTCATGATCATGGATGCTTGAATATTTTCGGCTCATAAGCAAGGCATGAATCCACCTATAAAGTGAACTGAATGAACTGGCTTTGTTACACTCTATATAATATGTACATTAGTGGCCGTTAGTTAATTCTTAACAGCTGTCTTATTGTGTATAATATAACCTGAAACCAGTTTTTATTAATATATACAATATTTACCAGAGCCCAAAAGTGCTGATAATAATTCAAACATTTAATGTCACATAAAGCGTGAAAATCATTTTAATTTTTTTTAACAGGAAATAATTTTACAATATTAATAATATGGTATTATTATTACATTCACATTAATATTGTATTAAAATAAATTTACGGTTGAATTTCATCTTAATTGCTTTTGTCTACGTTATTTGACCCTTATAATCGAATTAGTGGCTGTTACCCTCGAGTTCAAATTGACTAATTATGCACATTGATGAGGATTAAAGCGACGATTACATCACAAAACTGCCTGCCTCTGCTTCACAAAATAGACCCAACATGAGTTGGTAAATAATAAACATGTCATTTTCGGCACCGACGGTTTTTTCTTGCTCAGCAGCCTCAGGTCCCCAGGGTTCTCACCGGCAGTACTCATCAGTCTGGCATATCACCAGGAGATTTTTTGAATAACTGCCTATTTCGAAAAAAAATTAGACGAGATATAAAATGATTAATTGCAAATTATTAATATTTTTATTATTTAAAGCATTAATTTTGTGGTCAGACATTTTAATAAAATGTTATTTATTTTTTGGCTCTATTTTGTCTATCGGTTTCGAGACATAACCCGTCTCTTCGTTAAGACAACCACTACATACCACAATCATAGTATTATTTACACACCAACACCTTCTCAAAATACTTTTCACATATGCGTTACTCTTACTAAAGGCCTGTTACTGTAACTAAAGAGCATGTTGGCCTTTAGTTAGAGTAACACGCGCGTGAAGAGTATTTTTATGAACTTGTTAAATCAACAGTTAAAACTTTTACCGCCAAACACTTGGTGGTTACGTTCCGCAGCAGTGCAACAAATGCAATTAAATGATAATATTAAACAATTTTTATTAATCAATTAGAAAAGACGTACAGAAAAAATCAAATTAACGAAAAAATATTTAAATGCCACCGGGAATCGAACCACGGACCTCACATTCTATCCGGGAATGGCGCGTTATCCATTTCGCAACCTTTTTCAACCTTATATGCAGTCTCTTTTTAATTGATTTTTATTTCATTTTTAAAGCAGTCCACTTTTCTATAATGCAATAGTCACGAATATCTTCGCGTAGCTGTCGCTAGAGGACGCCGGAAATTAATTAATTTCATTTTTATTTTTGGAAACATTTGATACAATTCATATATATTAAAATAATTCACAGAATTTTGTTCTGAAATTACAACTTCACAATAAGAATGTATTAATGTCATAGCGAAGGTTATTTTGAAGTCTCATCTACCTTCCGATATTAACTGCCGATCCCGCCTGCATTGTGCAATCTCGTGACGTCACTCATGTTATGATCACCAGGCGTACGTCTTTATGTCGAGTGGGTGTCATTGTTAACTGCGCTGTAGACTAAACACTTCATTTGAGAAAACATTCATTATTCTCTTATACATATTAGCATTGTAAGCCAATGAAGTAATTGTTCACGACATTTTTAACGACTTGCATTATAATACTGTGCTGGCGTTATCTCAAGCAGATCTCAAGTATTGTATATTAACACATTTCCTTCGCATACTCTCACGGGCTAATCTAACGTACAGCGGGTGAAAAACTACGGATACAATTCCGAGCGACCAGTGCACGGGCGCTGATAATACGCATATTCTTTGCTGTAATATAACGCGAGATTGACTTTATTGCTGTATTATAATCATCCGATATCTATCTTACACGGTGTAATATGATACCTAAAGGAAGTTTACTACCTTTTTTGCAATTGACAAATTTATGTACGAGGTATTGATACCCGTCCCGCACTTAGACTAATAGTCGATCGATCGGGTATTAATATCCTCCTGCACAAGATGCGTTAATTTGCACGAATATTGCGATTCACTTATAAAAATAAACTGGGTAATGTATTTATTGAGTTTGTGTAATTTAAACACCGGCAACACGTAAACACATTCAAATTTATGCAATTCGATAACATTATAAGAAAAAGTGAGAAAAAATTAATTGTATTAAAATTCTTTAATAATTTTGTTTACCGAATCACGTTCACATAAGATAATTTTAGTATGTATAGTTTATTTATTGTACATTTGTTACTTTTTTTTGCATAAATTCGTTATCGTTATTTACAAACATTGTTTCAACTGACTTTTAAAGTATACAAGAACAGTAATTGCTACATAGAAATTTAGTTATGCTCAAGAGATATATTTGTTTATAAGACTCTTAAGCCATAAAATTATAGAAATCTACGGGTATTTTATTTGATCGGTCCGAATTCAAAACCTATTATATGTAATAAAAAATTAAAATTGATTTCTTCCATCGAAAATTGCAATAAATCAAGTATCCTGTTTGAATCACATAATATGACGTGATGATATAACACTGTTTATATAAACAAACATATTAACCAAACTAATTTTGAGTTAACTATTAAATTGCGCTACAGGTTCTCTTCTTGAGGCGCCGTTACTTAGCCCTCGCCACGGCAAGGGAGTTCCAATTTAAAATAATCATATATTCACAGTTAATGTTAAACCTTAATTGGAGTTAATGAAAGGTGTCGCGTTTTGAATCGTGAAAGTTAAAACAATTCTGTGCTAGGACCACCGGCACCGACGCATCGCACAATAAAACCTAAACCCGTTATTTCACGCTACGCGGAGCAGCGGAGGTGGTGTGCGCTCACCATCCTGCCACTGAAGGCTTTGTGCGCGTCCAAGATCCGAAAATTTAAAAATGCTGCCCAATTAGTGCACTCTTCCGACTGTTCAATTTCGGTACAGGTTCATTAAACCCTCGTGTCCAGTTTGCTGCAATATTCCGAATACTTGACACCAACCACTTGACCCAACTGTTGGCCAAGAAAATTGCCGCCAGCTAAATGACTAAATTATTGTCACTTGGAATTAATCAAAATGTTATTTATTTAGTTAAATCCTTGGATTGGATATTCCACACAGGTTCTTCTTTAACTGCTGCAATTTTGTCTATTTCGCACTATTTATTTCGTACGTAAGTACCCACTCTGGGCTTGTCTTTGGTAAGACGCGCACGGGTTCGCAATTCGCTAACTTCTATGGTCACTTGTTAAATAACTATCCGTGCCTGCTCGTCATCGCTTATATACGCAAATGTTTATCTGGGAATCGTGTTTGAGACAGCCGCCAGACACCACACAGGGAAGAACTTAAAATGTATGTTAAAATGATTAAATCTTTAATGCTTCACCTGGTTATGAGAGATTCTATTACTCATGAAATTTGAGTCGTAAAATATAAAATTATAATTAAACGGACACGTAGGTAATAAGGTTTTTCACCCAATTTCATAATCATCGTGAATAATCTCTACAACGTTAAATTCATCTAGAGTTTAAATGTTTACATACTATATTTCTGAACGTTCGTATTGATAGAACTGATATTTTAAAAAATATTTACACGTCAACAAAATATTTTAATTTTAAAACATTTTTTGTTGCTCTCATTTTATGTTGAACCATTCCACCGTGATCTTAATATATTTTTTATAGCTGACACGACAGGCAACAAACACCAGGAGCCGTGGCAGATGACATTTGATATCCTGTCACTACCAACTTGCCATCAATGAAAGGTGTCCGTTACCACAACACCATATGCACTCCGTCATTGACCTTGGCTTTTTTTCCAGAGAGGCTTTATTCCCAACACGTCGCGCTGACAGCTGAATGTGTGAGCGGCATTTAACTTACACCCTCACATCGCGGGCGTGATTTGTGTCGTTTTATCGAATCAATAAAAAACATTTGATTCAAAAATTAATTACAGCTGTTTCCGCAGTCATTCCGCTTTATTATCTTCAATCAAATTTTAATGATATCTGAGCTAAAAGTGTAATTAAAACGTCAAGACGCAATGTTTAGATAAAATATATCAACCGATTTCGTAATATGTAAACATTTT
Organism: Agrypnia vestita; assembly: GCA_016648135.1. Classification (NCBI taxonomy): domain Eukaryota; kingdom Metazoa; phylum Arthropoda; class Insecta; order Trichoptera; family Phryganeidae; genus Agrypnia; species Agrypnia vestita. The sequence continues at coordinate 9,915 of JADDOH010005469.1, forward strand.
TTAATGATTTATTGGTATTAATGGATTTGACTAAGTTGCTATGAAGAAAAGCTGTTAACCTTATTGAGAATTCAAAATCACCTTTAATTTAATGCATTACCTATAAATAATTCTCGATAAACCTGTTTGTAAACAGATTGCAAAACGTGCTTCGCATTCTGAATGAATGAATTATCGAGTGGTTTTCATTATTTATATGTGATTGTATCAGATATATTTCGGAAAATGCAGTCATTAGAAACACGCCATAGTTTGCTTTTGGAAGACTATAATACTAGTATATTATGGTAAATATAGGTATAATCCATGCTCTTTCATATAGCTTTGTGACAGCCTTTCTTGGATCCCATCTCATGTCGAAAAATTGATTAAATCGGTAAATTTCTTCATCGAATTCTCGTTCGCTGCATTATTTTGAATCCGTATGATACGGAATTTTACTTCACTCGAAGTTGACTTTCAATTGACTTCCTTCACCGTTACTAAATTTCGTAGTCAAAGTTGATGCCTGATTGTGAGTCGCGATTGGTTGGATTGTATTTCATATGCATTTTTAACATGCATTCATGACATGAACATCGAAATACCGTAAAGCGTGATATTTAATTTCATTTAAATTATTTTAAGTTTATTCATTAGAAATAAATAAATTAAGTATTTATTCATTAAGAAGAAATACTCAAATCAATAATTTTAGCGTCACGTATACCTTCCATTCTTTCTTTCGTGACTTCTAATGTTGATGTAATTTTTAATACGGGTGAGATTTTCTATTTGCAATTAATCTATGAGTATTTATCGACTAATGTTATGTAATATCTATATAGATATTTCTAGTGAGACAGGCACAACATAAAAACAAAAAAAGGCACAAAATTTGTATATTCGACCTAAATAGGAATAAAAAAAGAATATTCATTGACTAATGTTATAATATTTGAAATAGACCTAATTTTTTATTAGACTATGTCCGTTAATTTCGCTAAATAAATAAATAAATTCAATAAATAAAGATTGTACAATATAAGTAATAGATACATAACATTTTATTTAATAAAACACATGAGTAAAGCCAGTATCGATCTTTGCTAATTAACTATCTATAATTATGTTATTCTATACATCGTTTATATGTAGCTGGAATTACAAATTGCTTGTTGATTGGAACAGTTTACCTTCTATAGCTAGAATTCTCAATGCACTAATCATGGCTAACCTTATTTCCCTATTCAACCTAATTCTTACACTGGTGAAATAAATATATAAATGTTTAAATTTAAAAAATACTAAATTTAATACCAGATTTCGCCCGTGATTGCCCTTATCTTTTCACAATTAACTTAACAATTCAATGTTTCATATCTCTTGATATAGATGATATTGCACGCTGAAAATAGTCGCGTTGGAATTCTGGTCGAACTAAGTTGTGTAAATATCACGGCACCAGAGCAGGCCTTTCGAGAGTTTTTGCTAGTTCTGGCAAATAAATTGTTCGGTTTATAATTGTGAATTATTCGTATTCTGATGATCGGAATATTCGAAAAAGTTACGACTATCGATACATCTCTCCTTGAACGCAAGCCCAAATCAAATCATTAGGTACATACTCAATCCATTCTGATAGGTTCATACCTCCCGTTATTTGACTTGTTTAAATTAATGCCTATCATGTAATCTTGGTTGAACAACTGAATATTATAGGCCCCCGAGGCTTGATACTCCGTTATTTTTCAAGCCAGATCGATGTAGCATTTCATTAGAGAAATAATATCTAGACGATATTAATTTCGTTTTAATTTATGCCGATCATGCTGACGAAGGCTCGCACAATGCCGCGATAATGAAGAGAATAGTTTGACTAGTTTTATTTCACGCCTACTGAGCATGAAAGGACTGTTACATCCGTAAGAATATTAAGTAATTCATATTATAATATTCATTTGATGCGTAATATTGCATTATTGTTTAGTTTTTCTGATTCATTATTAACTAATATGTATACGGTGCACGTGGTAAATATGCATCCAAGTGATCAGACCAGAATAAAAATGAGGATTGTTTACGTGCAACACTTCCTCTTAAGCCGCCTCTACACTACTAGGAAAGTCAGCCGGAGTCCGAGGTAACCCGAAGTAGATGTCTACACTGCGAGGAACTCAGTTGCCCATACAATAGTACTCCGCACGAACTTCGGGTCACTTCGGATTCCTTTGACTCGGCCCAAAAACCGACAACTTTCGGAAGTAACACGAAGTACCCCTCTACACTATCGTATTCGCTTCGCTTCGGCCGACTTCACTAGTAGTGTAGAGGCGGCTTATGATAGGAGTACTAGTGCACACTAAACAATACGAGCAAATTAAAAATCCCCGTTAGTGGTTTGACTTATGTTTAAATTATATGGTATAAATTCCTCCTTCCTTCTATGCAACTGGATGGGGAAATATTAGCCAACTGTGACGTATTTAAGTATCTGGGTTCACTGATTCACAGAGACGGGGAAGTGCAGCGGATGTTGAGCATAGAATATAGGTGTGATGTGGATGAAATTTAGATCCATAACAGTAATCTTGTGTGACCCTAAAATGCCTATAAACCTTAAAAGAAAGGTATACAAGACTATTGTTAGACCCGCGATAATGTATGGCTCCGAATGTTGAAGTATGTACAAACCCTACTCTAGGTAACTTGGAACTACAGAAATGCGAATGCTTTAGATGGTCGGCAAGATATGATTAAAATTTCACGCGTTCGTGGTAGCCTGAGTGTCACGGCATAAACAGTAAACTGGAAGAACGAGAGCTGAGATGGTACGGATATTTAAGACGGAGACCACCTGACCACAGACCATACGGTGAAGCAGGCAATGTAGCTTCGTTGATAGTCATTCAGAGGAAGACGAAGAAGGTGCAGCCTGAGAACGAGAGAAGCCGACCCCAACATCCTACTTAGGCAATGAGTTGAAATAGTGCAAGGAAGAACAAGAAAAATATATAAATGTTACCTAATTTAATTACACAAGGTACATTTATCTAATTATTATACTTTTTTTGAGTTGAGAAGATAAGAGTGATTGTATTTACACCCGTGCCTGCAATATTTTCTCGACAAATTTATCACGTCAAAAATTCACATGTTTTATTAAAAAAAAAAATTTTTTTCATTTATTGGTTTTCTTACAGCCATATAATTAATAAATCTTGAAAAAAACAATAATTAATGGACAGAGTCTTGTGCCAATTACAAGATAACACATATATACAACAATATTACACCAGGATCGATAAAAAATAAGAAAAAACATGCCAATTTACAATGTTTACGCAAAAAATGTACAATGTAGCATTCATAGATATTTATTTGTTATGAAAAAATTCATGAAATATTTTTATTTCCTAAGTAGATTGTAAAAAATTCGATTCCACGACAGAAGGTTTTGTTCCCCGACAAATGGTCCACAACAGAAGGCCCACGCGACATTATATCCAAATTCACCGACATAATGACACCAAACAAAATTTTCAAATGTTCTTTAATGAAAGAGCTTTAAATTAATTAATAAATTGATAATGGTGACAAAAGCATTGAATATATATACTCTTTGGAAATTCTTAAAAAAATGTAGCCGATCAAATCATTATACGAAAATATTAAATATGACCTTTCGCGCATTATAACAATTAAATATAAACATATCGTGTTGTTCATCAGTGTCCTACTTCAATAAACTTGATTTTATATTGTGTGTTGAGCTTGCGATGAAGAAACCACATCTGAACGAACAGTTTAGGAATGGAGACATAATTCTTAAAAATGAAGAGGTTCGTTAGCGTCGTGCTACTGTTAAAAATGATAAATTGTAACCTTTAGTAGAAGAAAAATGCGGCAAACAACCAATACCGATTAACTGATAACTTTCACCTTTTCAAACATCTCGATAACATTTACTGCACAATAAAAATATCTTAGAAGTGGCAGACAACGCCTTAAAGAATTCTTGGATTCTAAACTACCTGATTTTTATTTTACAGACATAAATATACTTGTATTTCTTTCTTAGAATCAAATGGCTCTTATTTTGATTAATAAAGTTCATTGACTCTAAAGTAAGCTTTATTTAAATTTGATGTTTAAAATCGATCAATATTGTGAAAACAATCTAATAATAATAATTGACTGTCTAAGTATCGATTAGCTTGATATTTCACACCATGCTCTGTTCATATTATAAGGCTCTATAATTACTTCACAGAACTTCATTAAAGCTGGAGTAATAATTTCATCCTAACATACTTCAAACAAATACTGAAACATTAATTTAAGTGTGAATATAAATAATACCTTGAATCTTTCCCCGACAAAGCTACAAATGTTTTACTGGCAGGGCAATAAATAAATAAATACTTATCTCGTATGGAAATTCTCAGATAGCGCTCTTGTTTATTTTCTATTAGCTTCACCGTGATGTGTGTACCTCTGTCAGTATGATGCGCCTTGTAAGTAATGTACGCCCTCAGCGGGATCCTCCACACCTTGATCTAGCCGAGATATTGAAAAATACAGATAAAGACCAGTTTAGGACCGACGTTGAGCAATCAAAGATTTTAATTATTTTTAGAAAATTTTACTTTTTAATTAAATTATCTCCCCATATCAGTAGCGCTAAATATGTGTAGGTGCACATAATTTGCTGATAATATATAAAATATTTGTATTCTTTTAAATTATTGCGATTTTGATAAATGCATGTGGATAATTGTGTTAGTTACAAATCTCTCTTTGTGATTTGACTAACTGTGCCCGCAGCTTCGTCCGCGTGGAATTCAGTTTGAGACTATAAGAGTATCAATATAATTTAACTACTCGTCCAAACAATGTTGTGTAAAAGGTAATTTTTATGTATATAAAAGTTTCCTGATGATAAGCAAATTTATTTTGATAATATAAGATTGCCTACTTAAATTACCCCCAACAGATTAATATTAATTTTAAATATATATTTTATTCACATTTTATCAATTCTTGAATTAACCTTGACATATTTTTATTTTTATTTTATTTTATTTTTATTAATTACACGGCTTAATAGCCTTTTACAACAGGTTTATACATAATTAAAATACAACAAACGATTAAATGTAAAAGAAAAATAAAGGGTATAAATGTAAAAAAGTATATATACATAGTTTAAACATAATGAGGTTAGACATATATGTAAAAAAAAGTATGTATGCAAAAAGGTGTAAAGTAGTGATCTCAGAAATTTTTACTCACCGATAATATAGCAATATTAAATTTGAATAGCCAGGTATATACAAAAAATTTAAGACATTATATAAAAATTTAATATTTTGAAAAGAAATGATCATATAATGATTTTTTTAATTTTGAGAGATAGATTTAAAATGTCGACATATGTAGGTAGTTCATTGACATATAGATAGTATGTCGTCGCAGACTTCTTTTATAGATCTTTTTGAGTTCTACAACTTCTCTATAGAAAGTATAGTAACTTCTCTATAGATTAATACACAGAACAATCTCATGAAATCAAACGTATCATCTTTATCAGTTTTGGTTCGAATGGATTCTATGCTTTAATTTTTTATTTTATCTCTTATTATAAAACTTATCTCTTATTATAAAGTTGTGCGAGTTTGCGTAAAGCGTTATTTAAATATAACAGCTGTTTTTCTATCTAACATTTTCAAACAGTGGATATACTGTACAATCGACTGATATTTATGTATATGATTTTAGTTATCCTTTCTCCTATGGATAATTTCAGTGAAGTCAATGTACTTTCGATTATTTTTTTATCCCCGAAACACTTATCTTTAAAATTTCCCCGTTTATAAACAAAATAACTCTCTTTCAGTTTTCCAAGTTTCTGATTTCTTGAACATAATAAACAGCGTTATATTTGGGTCGCTTTTGAATAATATTTATTAAAAGATAAATTAATTACTCATGATTTTCATTAAATATAAATATGGAGTTCAACACATTTAATACCAGAACAATTAAGAAAAGAGGTCATTATTATTTTCAAATTTACATTTCGTTTGTATATTGATCAGAATTCCAGTCATCACTTTTTACGAATCGATTTGTGAACGTGACGTCAAATATCGGAATTCAGTTATAATAACGTTGTATTATTATTGTTAAATATTGAGAGCATAACATTAATGTGGTGTCCTCCCAGCGGATGCTGTCCGCCCCGCGCGCACTCGGATACATTTGTCGTGCTTTGGTCCGGCACAATCGTAAACAGAAAAAATACAAGCTGTCTTTACCATAAACACGAACCCAGCAGTGAAATAACACATGTTTATTCGGAATATTATTAACTCGTCCACACACATTCGATTTATGTTTTTCTCCCGAATTCCCGAGATCCAAATCTACCTAGTACATCAGTTTTCCTGCTACACGCCATTAAATTCATCTTCCGGAGCTATAAATCCCTCCCCAGACAAGAAAAGTAGTGTATAATCTCACGTTAATATCGAACATGGACATTCAAATAACTGCTGTGGATGTTTTATACGCTGTGTATTTGTTTTAACATGATCTGTATTTTATTACTGTGTTTAGTTTAGTGCGCCGCTGTCAGGGAATAATCTACACGCTCTTTTATAGTTATATATGCCCATTTCGTTGATTTAATTCTTCATCTTGTACATAAATCTGTGATTCGGCAACGTTTACCAAGTACCAAGAGCGCTTAACATTGAGCAGAAGATCATCCGTATTCTGAAAATAGCAATGTCTGGATCTTTAAGATCTTTATCCCAACACTTAATAGACGATAATAAAAATTAAAAATGTCCAGAGCGGATTTTAGAATTCTACGGCTCAAATAGGTACACTGTATTAAAAGATGATATAAGAAAGATTGTTTCTTACAAACGTATTCATTTCTTCATCCTCAGCGTCCTGATGGAATATTCGGCGTTACCGCGTATTCAAATATTCCCATCTTGACATTTGACAGTTATGTCTGGATCTTTGAGATCTTTATCCCAACACTTAATAGACGATAATAAAAATTAAAAATAAACGAGACTCATCTTTACGTCGGTGTTTGTTTCTGTAAGTTTCTACGTGAGATAGATATAGAGGGAGGGAGAAATATGTAAATTGTTATCTATCAAATTTTAAGATGGGAAGATTTGAATACGCGGTAACGCCAAATATTTCATCAGGACGCTGTGGATGAAGAAATGAATACGTATACGTTGAAATGAAAAGAAACAATCTTTCTTATATCATCTTTTAATACAGTGTATTTGCGCCGTAGAATTCCAAAATCTGCTCTGGACATTTTTAATTTTTATTATCGTCTATTAAGTGTTGGGTTAAAGATCTTAAAGATCCAGACATTGCTATTTTCAGAATCGGGCCGGATATCTGTTATGTCGGCATTTGTAGGTGATCGCCGCACATCACATAAAACATTCGTTGAAAGACACTAAGTGTCTTCCAGTGCAAGACCTTCCATTCAGTATTTAAACTTTTGTTCGATAATGCCCTTTAGAGATATCTAGTCTAGACATAAATTCGAACGATCTTATCTCTTTCTTTCAGTTTTTTCTTCCAGCGTCTTTCTATTCAATCTTACATTACTCGGTTTATAAATTGATCATTAGTTAAGTTAATTAAAAGTGAAAGAAAACTCAATTATTTCGTGGTTTAAATATATAATGATGGACCCATTAAAATATTATTTCAATATTAATCAATTTAATCAATAGACTAAGAGCCAGCGATCGCCATACTTATATTATGGTATCAAACCTGAAATTGATTTGGATATTATGACATTTGAGTTTGGGGGATTTTGGAATATAATAGATAATACAGGTACAAAAAAATGTGCTTTCTGTAATTTTATTTAGAAAAAATACAGTTGATGAATAATAAGTAATTAAACCGATTAAGTACATGTTTTTTTCTGAAATACCAACAGACTTATGATACATAAGTAACGCAAAATAAAGTTTTGCAGTTAAAAATACTGAAAACTTTTTCGAATATTGAAAGAGTTAAAAAAAAAGATAATGTTAATAAATTATTTATACATTTCAAACATATTCAGAAATATGATCACTTCTTTATTTGTTGTAATGTAACGATATTTACAATTTTTATTTCATTTTCTTATACTAATACAAATGAATTTATTTTAAATACGTATTCGCGATATCTGTTATTCACATTTTTTTAGAAATAATATAAATCTTTGTGAAAAATCTTGGTTTGAACGATTTTTGGCTTCCTTTTACTGTTTCGGTCGAATCTAGTACCGGAATATACACGATAAAGTCATGCGTTCCTTGAAAGCAATAGATTTTATGTTGGATATTATCTAGAAATATAGGAAATATATTACTAACATTATTATAGACATAATAACTTTGTCTGAACTAAACGTTTTTCACAAAGCCCTTCGGAATTCAACTTGCTCTGTGCTGACGTAAGCAATACGTGGCATTTACAGCACACGAGTAAAAAATTGCGCGGAAGCTTTTTGTTGAAAAAGCTTTTTTTGTCGATTCTCGAAATAAAATCATTTGTTATTTTATATTTTATTTGCGACACAAATTCTTTCATTAATCGACACATTTCCGAGCACATAAGCGTGTATTTATTTACGTGTTAATATGTTCTGAGCATTATAATACTATATAACCATATAATGAAGATATTAGGAATGAATGTAAAGCTGATCATAGCATAATACAGAGAATAAAAATAGGGTCGCTCAGGTGGTTTGGGCATGTTGAGCGAATGAATGAGGAAAGAATGGTAAGAAAGATATATGATGCAAGTGTTGACGGCGCCAGAAAAAGAGGGCGACCACGGAAGACGTGGCATGACCAGATTAACCAGATACTGGAAGATGGTCCTGTTAGAAGTCTGAACAACCGTCGAGCTTGCAAGCGAAGATGTATGAATGTAGACGAAGCGAAAGTTGTATGTCAGGACAGAAGAGTATGGCGCTCTATCCTCTCTGCCTACCCCCTCGGGGAAACGGCGTGATGGTAAGTAAGTAAGAAAGTAAGTAAACAGTATTCATCATCAATGTCACCTAATCGATCGTGTGGTAAGCAATCACTGTCACCCTCCGCTTTTCATAATACACCAGTTCCATATTGAACTTACATAATTATAAATCTTTTTGATCTGATCTTGCCTTTGAAGCGTTATTAATCTTAATATTAAACTCCAACTAAAATACATTTTTAAAGAAATTTGAGATTGTATTCTAAAATTATGTTGGGTTGAATTTTATTATTATATATATTGCGTCTTTTATATGCTAATTTTAGTCTGGATTTAAAAAATTCAAAACATATTTTCGTCATCATCTACGTTAAAAAACCAGTGAAAGTAAATTTTTGACGTTATTTATTAACCATTACTTATAATAAACTATGTTTGAATAATTCTCGTTGTAATTTTGACAACTATTTATATTTTCACAGACAACACGGGCTGCAGAATCTCACGTTTTTACAAAAGATTTTCATTTTAATATATGCTGAAAAATAAAAGTCCATAAAATCATGTCAACTGGTTTTGTGCTAGATTAGAAATTTCATCAATGTTAATGAAGTGTTTCCCAAAATTAAAATGTTTATCTTGTATATAAAAAGTACCTTCCGATTCACATTTTCATTAATAATACGTTTCGTAAATTTGACTCAGCATTTCGAATTACTTGGTTTATCTTAATTACTTTAGATGTAATTTGAGATTATTCTCTTCGCATGTTTAATTAAGTGGTTATACAATCTCGTAACGGTGGTCGCATGCTGTTACCATTATTCTTTACACTGCATAATATGCAGCCCGAAATAGAAGTTTATAATAATACAATTTCAACCGTACTTAATTATAATTATCCCTTTTCTATTTTTATTAAATTCTAATTCGGTAAAACAGTCAAAGGAATTATACAAAAGGAGTGGCTCTTTAATTAGAAAGTAGAAAGAAAGAAAGAAAATAGAAAAAAACATAAAAACCTACATAATTTATATATTTAATACTATATAATATCTAGACAAATAATAATTTGTACCGTAAAGTTCATACTATTACTAAAATATCAATACTATATGAGGGGTATAAAAGCAAATGCAACGATATCCAAAAAATTGTAAAAAATGTTTTGAATGCAGTCACCGAGGATTACTAATTTAAAAAGTACTAAATTCTAGGTTTTATGTATCTTCTAATATCACGTTTCCTATAAATGTATATTCTTTAAAATCTCGAATTCAGTGCATATAGTGATCCTCAATGACTGCATTTTTTTTTTGATATAGCTGCTTTTCCTTTTATACCTCACATTTGGAGTCTGGGGTATGTGTATTTGATTTGCAATAGTAAATGGACAGCATACTGAAGTTATTTTATTGAAATAATTTTATTAATAAATACATAAAAACGATACTCACTGCATGTATAATTTAGACAAGGTTTATGTGCAAATACGTATTTCATAAATCTATTTTATCCTGCATACACGCGAGTGCCATCATTTTGAATGTCGAAACTATTACATATTTGCATATTCTTGATTTCTTCAGTTAATTTTTTTTCACTTAAATTAATGAAAGAAAGTCTCTAGGTATATACTTAGGTACCTATTTATTAATTGGCATTTTTTTTATTAATTGGTAATGTTTTGGCATTCGTTTATTTATCCATCAATCATTCGATAATTGTTGTTATGAACGCATGAATAAAATTTTAAATACATAAAAAAGGGTAAGTATAATCCTGCCAACGCGTAGCTTTGGCGTAACTAATAATTAAACTATTAAATTTTAATAATTGCATACGACTTGATCAATTAAACTGTGTTAGATTTAAAAAATATAATCAACCGATTCGATAAAAATATTTTGGTAACCACTCATATACCCTGTATATACTAAATGCATTTTCAGTAATTATTTCAGATAATATTGAGTATATTAATATGTTTACATTTATGTTAATTTATACAGCGCCATTTTTGCGTAAGAGACGCTTCAAGGGCGCTTTACAGGTGCGACATCCCGAAAAAAATAGTTTTTAGGCTCTTCTTGAAGTGTTACTGGTTCTCCATAGATCGCAGCACTGGAGGCAGCTGATTCCACATAGCTGGGCCCGCAAAGCTGAAAGCACGTTCCGCAAACTTGGTGGCTCCAGGTCTCTTTGGTACTACCAGCCTGCAGAGTGCCTCCGATTCAGCTGACCGCAGTGTTTAGTGGCAAGAGAGATGAGAAACGGCTACCACCGGGAGATGGACATACTCCTTTCTCTCGGTGATGGGCGTCAGAGGGAAAGGTCAGGGGGGTCCCCTGACGTTTGACCGTTTCTCGGTGCAGATGATATCGGGTCACGGGGAATTCAGAAGCAAGCTCCACGATCTAGGGCTTGCTCCGGACCCGTGGTGTACCTGTAGCCGGGTGAGGCAGACGCCGGAGCACATTCTCTGGAGCTGTGTTTTGTTGAGGGATGCGAGAGAGGAAATGATAGAAGATTTGGAAGTTGCAGATAGGAGAAATATATTTAACTCCGATCTGTTAAGCTGCGCTAGGAACCTGGAACTGTTCAGGGCGTTTTTGCGGGTGTGGGTCTCCAGGTGGGAAATCCTTCGGCGTTTCAACCGTGGTAATATATTATATTCTTGATTGCTTAATCTTTTTTTGCTCTTGTATGTGCCGGCCGTGGTGCGTGTGCGTAAGTCCATTTTCTACGTACTTATTTTTGTGCTGTCTGTTTAACCCAAAGGGGAGTTTTCTTTTCCTATACCCTCAAATGTCCCGACCTGTGTTCTCCTTACATCCTATGTATCCTTTGTGCCTTTATATTTACTGTATTGAAATATTTTGGTGGTTTATGTATATTTTTAAATAATAAAGAAGTGAACTGACGGGACAATGAGGACAAAATTTTGGATGGCAGCCGTGCGGCCCAATTTCGCTTTGCAGTGCTGGGTTGCACGGTAGCATTAAAAAATTCCAACCTGGCGGTGAATGAGTAGGGCCGATAAAGGAGCTTTTGCTTATAAAACGGTCCTGGGTAAGCGGTGGGTCTGCCCTCATTGACCGCAGTGTGAGCAGTCTTCCAGTGATATTGTCATATCGTATCGTATTTTGTGAACATTGAGAATAATTTCAAAAGTAGAAGCATCCTTAATCATTCTTGCTGAATTTACGAACATAAACAGGCATTCTCAGTGTTACAATTCCAATACAAGATTTTATTGTAAATATTAGGGGACTTAGCAAAGGTTTAGAACCGTTGGCGCGAGTCTGTTCGAATCCATAGGGGATCATCACTGTTTTCAATGAATGATTAAACTACATCCAACTATTTATCCTATTGGTCTGATAATGATTACATGTAGATAGAGCATTCGTATGACAAACTCTTCGTAAATTTTCAAGTCGTTTCTACGCTGAGCCATTTCCCACACAATAGTGTTTGTTATGTTGCGTAAGCAGTTATATTTTATTGGAAAATTGCCTTGTTTCCGAATAGTCTCGCTATATTTAACCGCACACAGAAGATCTAGAGAATTTAAGGGTATATAATAAACGGCGCCGTTATGGGGATAATAAAATAGATATTAAAGGAATAGGAATAATAGGCCGAGGTCCATATAACAAAAGAAACTTTGGTAAACAGCCCCACACATTGCTGATCAGAACAGGTATTTCGCACGTAATGAAAGTCGTAAAAAGTTAAATAATAATATAACCAACTTCGGAGGTGAAAAGAATATTTTTTTTATGGGATTTATATAATACTTAAACTTTTCTTATACTATCCGCAAATTGAAATAAAGAGACTTTTTTGCTTGTTTATTTCACTTTCATTCGTATTATCTGCCATCACTCATATGAAATGTATGTGGCTTTAATTAATACCTTTAATAATTGAATGTATAATACATATTGTGATATTTATCACCGGTCAAACTTCCTTTATGATTTATATTGAATTCACTTTACAATTTTAAAACGCGCTTCATTGCATATATGTAAACATATTTCATTTTTATGAAACAGGAAAGACGCATGACGCAAACTTTTCGTTTACGTCATGCGTCAGAGCATACAAGAGCAATTGATATACTTCAACGAACCAAGAAAATGAAATGGCGATGTGCAGGCCACATCACTCTGAGGCCGGACAGTCGCTGGACGAATGCAGTAATCCAGCGGTACCCAACGAAAATTATGGACCGACACACAGTATGTCGCTGTAGAAAATTTCTTTGCAACAAGTGATGGTTAAACCTTTATTTTAACCGGTTATCTGAGTGTATTATGATTAATAACAAAAATATAATTGTTCTCTAGTACCGATGATTGCCCGTCGAATCGCAAAAAATCAGTTGCCAATCATCGACGAAATCAGATACTAATCTCAAATAGCGGTTAGTGTGTCACCGATTAAAATACCATCACTATTTTCATTTTTTGAATACTGACGTTATTTATTGCAAAGAACTCCATTATTTTAAATATAAAAATTAAAAAAAACACAATGTTTTTTATGAGAGTTCAATATTTTATTAGTCTCTGACAGGACGATCGTTTCGGCTGTTTAGGCCATTATCAACTGATAAACATAGCTATTATAAAAAATATAGCCTTCAATAATCACTTATATTTTATAATTTATCTGTTGCTTTCACTGATATAAATTATAATGAAAATGTCACCTGAACTTGTTGTATTGACCTGGTATTCCCGTATTCAGCAATTTTGAGAATACTTTTACTACCTGAAATCCATCCTTATAATGTTTAATTGCCCATATCTAAATAATTTAAAAAGGTAAACACCCAACTATTTTTTGTATTTGTAAAGCTATTAACTGTATCCTCTGTATTATTATTACGGTTTTTCCAAAATATTTGTATATAGACTCAAGAATAATAGCTATGTTTATCAGTTGATAATGGCCTAAACAGCCAAAACGATCGTCCTGTAAGAGACTAATAAAATATTGAACTCTCATAAAAAACATTGTGTTTTTTTTAATTTTTATATTTACTATTTTCGTTGTTTTTATCGCTGTGCACATTAAAAACCAGCTCATCCTGTCAATCATCACTCAAACTAACTAAAAACAATTCTCTTTCACTTAGTTCGAAAATCGTATCCATAATAAATAAAAATTTGTCGGAAACAACTGACAGTCCGATTCCTGAGTCATCAAGTAGCAGTTTCTGATGATCAATAAGAGAATAAATGGGTATATATCCCGAATTTCTCGATTATCCTGACAGCAGAATTTTCTACCTTTACATTTTTTTAAATTGCACTTTAGCATATAGAATGGAGTTTCTAGTATGTCTTACCAAAAAAATGGAATACGAAGAGTTAAGACATTGTGAAATAATATTATTTCCGCCTTTATTAATGATTTTTTGGTGGCATGACGATTGTGTTGCATGAAGGTGGTGAGGCCATGTTCGGGCCCGCATTCCACACCCACCTGGTTTTTTTTTTAAATTTACCTATTCTGATAATTAAGGCTATCTCCTTTTTGTTCTCTAGTTGATTACAAGCAAAAGCACTTCTATCTCCATGTTCCATATCTGTTACACACTCATCCTGTCTTTCTGTTCATTTATCAAAACGAATGACTGTCCTCACATACTGTCTTGAATGCTTAGATAAATGTATTTTTGTGGTTAGTTCTCTGCGTAAAGCGACGTGTATTTATATTTTTAGAAATTACATATATTTCATTTAAAGGTCAAGATCAAGTCAACACGCATAGTGTCAATCAGGACAACATAAGCTTTATAAAATTACAAAAAAATCTAGGTTTATATTTTTTTTTTCTAGATTTATATTCTATTTTTCCACCTACCGTACATTCTATTCGCTTCCAGTAGTGTTACACAGCAGCCGACTTTTTCGCTGTTAAACGTGACGGACGCGTGTCGTCGCCGGAAAGGTACATTACGTATTTCATAACGTAAAATTATTTTTAAAATATGTCTGAACTTTATTGGTTAAATTTAGTTGCAATATGAAAAGACTACACATTTTTTTATTACTAAACTATATTTTCAAAGTGAATTATTTGGTTTTACGAATACACTCGCCATAGCTGTACAGCGGCCTAGCAAAAAGAAGAAATCGGCTATCGTCAATTTATTGCTTTCCGTTAATATATTATCGATTTCAAAATGATTAATGAAGAATTAAGAAAAACGCAGCAGCATTTATGTGTATCAGTGTTTTTCATATAATAATTAAAAAATACATATTACAAATAATTATTTGATAGTAAATGTATTTTACATAATAGAGTAGTTGTATAATATAAAGTTATAACTAAATAAAGATAGCTTTAAGGACATAGTCGATTAGCAACTTAATAATGCAACATCTATCGTACTTGTTTCAAGTTTAAAAGCTTTTATTGGTCAATTTCTTACACCTGCGTTACATTTTTAAATTTATTCTTTCTAAAACATATTTATGTAGTTCCCTCCGAGCCATAATCTTGTTCACAATGTAAATAACTTACAAGTACATTATCCCAAAGCAGGCGAGTACTTTTGCCGCGTCTTTTGTCCGCTTCCCGCCATAAATTTCGTATTGAGAACGTTCGTGGCCGCTGCTGGCGCTCGCCTTATAATCTGCGCAACTACCATCTCCGATACACGGCAGTCGCCTGAATGAACAATTCGACTTATTTCTTTTCTCGTGTTGGTATAGATGTCGTGATGGAAATTGGCTGCATTGTTTAAGATGGCGGTAGAAGATTGCCGGTTGTTTACGCGACATAATAATTCTCTCGTGCTCGCCTCTTTGGTCGATGAGGTAATAATGAACACATCTATGATATTTTAGTAATTCAAGGATTATCCATTGTAATGTTGTTTATTATTTTTCTCTTTCATATAAAGACTGTATGACACAACTGCAAAGAAATGTTCAAGGAAATCTTTTATGCGTTTTAATTATGTATTAGTTACGCTTTTTATTTTGCTAGATTATGTGGTATTTCTGTTTAACCTTCCATACAACATTTTTACAATATTTTTATTTAGACTTATTATCAATACTAGAAAAGAGATATGTGCATTCTGTATTTATTATTAAAAAAGTTAATTATAATCAAACTAGCCAGAAAAATAATCTGTAAATATTCATGAAATCGATGGCCTAAATAATGAAAACAGCGAACCATTTTGAATTAGCTGTAAATTGCTTTTGAAATATTTAATTTGCTAACCAAACCATTTTAATGTTTTTCCAAATGAATAAATTGAAAATAATATAATAATTTTATGTGATTACTTATATTACATTTGATAAACACAACATAATAAATAACATAACATTATTCATAAATGAAAATAATTAATACACAACATAATTATCTAGATTTCTGCATCGGCTGAATAAGGATATAACTAATAAAAGATGGTTGTTTCTAATGTTTTCCATTAATTTATATTATACCTTATCCTACCTTTCGTAATACTCATCACTAAAATATTCATCGCTCGTAATTGCGGACGCCCTTAACAGACCAAGGCCTTAAGATAAATGTACATACGAGAAGACGTTTCAGAAATGGAGTAGATACCTACATACTTCACTCATTTTGTATGGATATTTGGTGTGAAATACGTTTACTGGTGTCTTCTATCTTCTTCTGCCTCATACTCTTTTTATATTTACGAATTATTAAAATCTTAATTGAAATAACCCTTTCATATCGCATATAATATGTATACTACAGTATACTATGGTTTACGATACATAAGCTACGAAATTTTTTTTATTTGTTGGTTTTTATCTTCCTTTTATTTTATTAACTGCAAACCAAATAATCTTTGTTCTTAAAAAGTTAAGGTTATTATTACGGTCGTAAGACATATTTAACTGTAAATGGTTACGGATATTTTATACGAACCATATGTTTTTCCGAGAAACTGTTCTCGACGTTTCGTTGAAGTCGTATTCAACGTCATCAGTCCGCCCTATACCTCCGCGGGTACATGTCGTTCTCCTGATGACGTTGAGTCCGGAGTTTTGTCAGGAATCTAACAAAAGAGAGTGAACTCAATCTCTTTTGTTAGATTCCTGAATGTTCTGTAGGTCAGTGCATGCTTGTCTCTGTCAATATTAACACACATGTGATCAATATTGGTAAAGGTTAACAATACTATGGTTGGGATGTATAGTGTTGTGAATATAGTAGTGTAGTGTTGGTCCTGACGAAGAGACGGGTGCGTCTCGAAACCGGTAGACCGTAAATCTGGTAGTAGTTTTTACTTAGTTAACTAACATTATGTTATAATGTGTAACCACAAAATTTATTAAATATTTTGGTTTTCATCATCGAATAGGCGCGACCACAGCCAATCATTAACAAGTTAGCGACAAGCAACCCGCGTTAGCCGATCTTAACTACTAAGAATAAAATACGGACATTGTTTCATTAGATGTACATATATCAATGTGAATATGGATTACCTACTTCAATTAAAAAAGTATGAATAAATAAATAAAAATAAAGTTTTAAATAAAATCTTTATTCAGTGGCGAGTGACATACAAGCGTTGGCAAGACTACATCTCCATTTTCCTACTCAATGTAGACACTAAGTATTTGTATTCATATTTAGCGTATAATCCTTTAAAAGTTACCTGTAGTTTTAGACACAATGAAGGCAAATCAGACGGAGCCGGCACCATAATCAATTAATGCGCCCCGGGCGCCCCGTTTGAATGTGATTTCCGAAATTAATAGAGTCTGCACAGCGACTGAATATTTGAAAGCGGTTTACCCGCGGTCTCGTCGATTTTGATTGCTTTCGAGTGAAATAACATTTTGTATTATTTGATATTCATAGTTTTGCGGCAGTTTCCTGACCGTTTCGTCTCACGATTTATGGTGAATTGAAATCAAATAATAATTCGTAGCTTTACTATCTCCGACTCGTGCTTACTGCGAACTAACTTTTTTTAATAAATTAAGCGTCGTTTCGTTTACATAGTGGAAGTTCATGATTAACACAACGATTTATACGCAACGTTTTGTTCCACTAATTTGAGTTATATAAGCCTAAGCGCTTTCGATGGACACAACCATCATCTTCAGAGGCAAAATTAGAACTAATTGTAAATCAATATGGCCGACAAATATATACTATCCGGATACTCTGAGATGGAGGACCACTGTATTGAACATGATCACTTCTTTGACCAAAATAATGTTAAGTCCCACATCTATAGGCGAAGGGTCGTAAACTAGATGCTCTAGAAATACTAGAAATTAATAAAGCAATCAAAAAATAAAAATAACCTAATAAACATTCAAATACCTGCGTCATCCCCATTCTTAAAATAAGTATTATTATATGTAAAAATTAATTACTGTTGTATATGTCAATAAATAACTACCCTCGCCCCACCCTCTCCCCCTCTCTCTCCGTCATCCCTTTACTTTCTATTTGTCGGCCATATTAATTTACAATTAGTTCTAATATTGCCTCTGAAGGTGATGGTTGTGTCCATCAAAAGCGCTTAGGCTTATATAACTCAAATTAGTGGAATAAAACGTTGTGTATAAATCATTGTGTTAGCTTTTTTTAATGTGGAAATGCCCTCTGATTTATTTAAATTTTAATGAAAAATTGAAAATGTTTAGAATGTCAATAAGAAGGAATCTATACTATATTGTTTTCGCAAAAAAAAGTATTTCAAGAAAAAAATATTTTACATTACACATTACAATGTTTACAAAAAATTTAATGTAATAAAAGTAATTTTTTTGTGTTGACATGTCCGTGCAGAATGTCTGAAAATTGTATCTATATTATGGATTTTTATTCATAGTATATCATCAAAATTAGGATAGTACATATTTACAAAAAAATAATATCACACATTTTGTTGGTACACTGGACGACTGCTCTATATTTTTCAAATCGTAATTCGTGCACATGTCATGTTTTCATTCATTGAATGAATTTGTTGATCTATCATTAAAACTTTAATCTAAATTTACCTTAAATGTGAACTTACAAACTTTTAAGTAAGTAACCCCTCGATATAGTAAACTTGTAGTATATCAAATACATTCAATTTGTATAATTAACTGGAAACCAATAAACTATGTTCTGATAACAATATTTTATTTCATTTTGAATGAGGTCTCTAGCCTTTTCTAAGTGCATGGATTACGTCGGGCGATTTACATTTACAATACAAATTATTTTCTTCGGCGAATGCAAGTTTCCGCATATTATTTGAAACCTCAGAACACTTCCTTATGATCCGGTTGAATAATAAATACAAATCTGCCTCACCAACAATGGCGAAACCAATTGTATCCGTCTTGGACACCATTGTATTCCCATGGAGATGTTACGGGGTGATTCAACCTTAGATTGAGACTCGGATTACTTTGAACCATGCAATTTTTCTCACATGCATATTTTCTCACATTTATAATTAATTTATTTACAGATCAGGTTATCTACTTAGTGATTTAAAATATATTACGTACGTCTGCACTGCACTAGAGAAAAAATATACATTTATGTAAGGGAAATTATATCGTCGTTGGTAATATAAAGAATCTCACCTTTTTGAAAATTTTACTTCTTATTATATTGATATCAATATTGTTATGGGTTTGCGACGGTTGAAGATGAAATGAAACTCTTGAAATTAATTTAAGTTTTATTAAAGCCAATGGACACAAATTTACTGGTGCACTGTTCCCGAATTCATGATTCGCTAATATTCGCACGCAGATAGACACCTACTATGTTTTTTAAAAATAAATTTTAATTTACTGATAAATACGCATCTTACAATGTACATTAAATGACGTGGGAAACAAAAATAAATAAATGATACCAAAATATTTAAAAATTAATTTTGAAACGTCTTTATTTCATTTATTTTCGTTACGGAATTTTTCCTTAATATAGACGATATTATACCACAGGGATGATATATTCCCAAATACTATTGAAATAAGGAATCTCTTTAAATGCACTCGATTATTAATCGCAATGTAAAAATGCCACCTTACGAGTGATGACCTAAGCTCCACCTAAGAAATCTAAATGTTAATTTTCAAAACCTTGAAGCTCAAGATCTCGGTTTGATGTAAATGTAACCTTACGATCCGAGAGCGAGATATATAAAGTGCTGTATAGAATAAAAATGGTCCGCTAGAACTGGGTACAGTCGAGTACAGTAAGAGATCTAGCGTCAATTGAATTCCAATGAGCGTAATGCCGATAGGAGCACGGCGAAGAATACACGGATGCAGTTTCTTCGGTTGGTTTCTCTGTTTCATTTGGACCGCCGTTTGAAATATGCAATGGCGGCTGCCGCTATTTCAAGTATTTATTGGTAATCTCGGGAGATTGTACCGAGATTCCCGCCTTTAATCGCCTCCATATAAATCAGGCCAGAAACCGCCCGGCGCTGCTATTCCTCGCAGTTTAATTCAATGTTTATACGGGGCCCAGCGCGCACTCCATCCTGCCTGACGTCAATTAACTATGGCCTAGCAGGGCGCGGATAACTTAATAGCTATTCGCGTACACTTGTGTACTCTACTTAGTGGCAATTCACCGATACCTAAATTACTCCTATTAGTACTGTTATTCCTATTAGTATTCCTTCCTTTCTGGTGGTTTCTTTTTCCTATAATTCTAAGGCGACAGTTTCCCGCGTTAAGTGAGACCAAATTAGTTTATGTATATATCTTACACTTCCCTGTATAGGGTTATGAACAAATTTCTTCTGTTTATGTATTCATTTTTTCATTTATAGATATGACTATAGGCTTTACCTGTACAAATATTGTATTTTTATTATTTCGATTAAAGGGCTTGAAAGCAAATCTGCGACTTTCCCAACTGCCGATGTATGTCTTTGAAAATGATTATTTCGCCAAACTAATAGTTTAAAAAATTAATAAGTACAGTCTTTAAAATATGTTTGTACTTTTTTGAATATTTTTATCAAAAGCATCCCATTTTTTAAATCTACGCTCTGGCTATAAAATTAATCACCATGTAGAATTATTGTTGTCTATTGAATATTGTCGTTTTTGTTTTTAGTAAGAGTTTCTCGGGTGGGGTGGAATATAATATAAGAACCTTGTACGTATATTTAGTATATTTGCAGATGAAGGACTTATAAATACGTAGGAGAATACGTGCATGGGTGAAGTGTGATGTTGAGACGTATAACGCGTTTTTTCAAACATCACATTCAACGTACAAACAAACCTACAAAATGGCCGATCACCCTGTACCCCTTAACTCTCATTCTCCGCTGCTAAATGAGAAGAATTTTTGAATTATTTCCATTTTGTTTTATAAATCTATTGAGCGGTCTGCCTTACTGAAAAGGTAGGTACAAATGGTGGTACCATCCAATCTGTACCTCATTTGGTTGCACGCACCAGCGATGCACAAATTAGGGTCATTAATGCAACGCATTTTTAAACCTGCATTCATTATTACGTGTATCATACATACTATAGTCTATTTTTTTATAGTTGTCTCATATACACGTTAAATAATCAACTTCTACCAAGTAACATGCGTTTTTTGATACAATGGTATTATTATTGTTAATCTAGAAATATTCTGTCTTTATATTAGGTTGTGTTATATGATTCAATGTGTGGTGAACTTTAACATACTTATTTCTTAGAATTGTTCATTTTTATTTTACGGCGGTGTTTTATACGTAAATTAATAAATTTATAAAAAAATTTAAATCAATAAAAACACTTCATTGTTTCGTTTAAATGAAATTATATTTTATTTGTGAACTTGGAATTTTCTGAACACAGTTCATTGATAATTTTATTCAATAAAATTAATGACTTGGTAAAATACGCGGAAAAATTCTATCCTTCTTTCAACTGGGAAAAAATCTCCTGGACTCGAACACGAAACGTTTTATTACCGGTAGACAGCTTTAACTAATTAAGCTGTAGTGACACTCTAATGTCGTCAGATATTATTTATTTATGTTACCTCATTAATGAGACATCTAGGTAGTTCCTTTGAAAGACCTGGCGCCACCTAGCGGGTTCTACTCGGGAGCTTTCGATATTCATTTTAATCTTTAAAATATGTTTGCTTCAAACTGGTGTTTCATCTTATTTAATTAACTTTGTTGTTTGATTAGGGTTGATTGAGACGCTCATGTCCTCTATGAATTTTCTCGATTATATTCACACTATTTACGTAATCTCCAATTTTTAAAATTTTAAATAATAATTTATGGTACAGCACGTAAAGGAGAAGATAAAAAATTTCTGCAATCTACTTGCGAAATTCAGGACGCCTTGCAGTTTTGTAGCAAGCTGTACCTGAAGAACAAAGTTTGAAACAATTACTTACCGTCACCTAGTTTCCTCACAAGGGCAGACAAAAAGGATTGAACGTCACTATTATTTCCTGGCGTATTATTCTTGCCTGGTTCATTTTCATCCAACGCCTGTGGGAAGAAGATTATATTAGCGTCTATGGTGGAAAAAGATGGTCATTAATATATTCGTAATTAAATCAATTACATACTTGGAAATGCAGTCGCTAAAGTACGTGCATAGAAAATCAACAATATTGATGATCGTACATGAGAAAATGTATTGAAATGAACAAAGCAATATTGCTATTTACCATATAAAAAATAACTACGTCTATATAAGACGTATAATATAGACAGCATCATCCAGAAGCAAAACATAATTACATGTTATTAGAAAATATTGTATAATAATACCTACTTACGTGCCTCCCGCAATTGTAGAGCGACACAGTGAAATGTGTTTTGTCTGAACGATCCTCTAATAAGTTAAATAGTTAGTTAACTTTATAATTGTATGTTGTGAAGCATAAATAATCGTTATAACCTTATATAGTGTTATTATTACGCCTGATACACTATTTAAAAATGATATATGAGGGGTATAAAAGCAAAGGCAGCAGTATGTCAGTACTAAAAAATGTTTTGAATGCAATCACCGAGGATTACTTAATTTGAAATGTACTGAATTTTAGATTTTATGTATCTATCCCTTCCAAAATTATGTTTTCATAAATTTATAGACTATAATATTTCCTATAAAATCTCGAATTCAGTACATTCTAAATTAGTAATCCCCGGTGACAGCCTTATTTTTTTTGCTGTTCCTGCCTTTGCTTTATGCTCATATATAATTCCCCATGCTTTATGCTCACGTATAATACGAATAGATTCAGTAATATTCTTTCAGTCATGGGGCATACACAGAAAATTAGACTACAGTGAAGTTTAGCCGGGTACACGAAACAAGTCCTGTTAATTAATGAACCTGTCGTTTCCGCTTCCGCCATTCTCCCAAAATGTCGGCAGGCCGAATCCGAATTTGATTTGTGTTCATAAAAGTTTTTCCTTACTATCGGTGCGGTCCTAATAAGTCTGGCGCCCAAAATACTATGTTAATTTAGTCCACCGTAACGTGATATTATGAACACAACAATATAACGAGGACTGAATATCGTCTAGTGTAATGAACTGCTGGGGAAAGGGTAGCAACGTCCATATTAATGTTACAAATCTCACCATTTTGTGTTTTGGCAATTACACAATATTTGTCAAATTTTTAATGATGTGGAAGTAATTAATACTCGTGCGAAAATACGAAAAATTTATGCATATTTATTTAAATATGTTTTAAGACATACATTTACGATGTCTCATAGAGACGAAGCTATTTTTTATATGGAAAAGTAGGTACGGAAGTATTTTTAGGTGTTCATAGGGCATAATACATATCGTACGGCTGGCTTAAGTGATCACTTCTCACAATTTTACGTTCACAATTCCACCCATGATACACCACCACATCTATAATTTTTTTGGAAATTGTATATATGTTTAAAAACATTACATATTTATCCAATGTATCCTTATTATTGTTGACGTTACAAACTGCAATTTCAATCTCTATAAAAGTAGTTTAATTTTTGACTTACTACGCGTAGAGATTATCCATGACTCTATAGATGATTTCTAAAAATCGAATACAACAAACATATCAAAATGCTGTCTCTCCGCGGGTTTGGTCAGGAATGTAACAGAGATGATAGAACGGCAGACTATTTTATCCGGATGCACCACTCGTTAGATTCACATTAATTCGTTCGTTTTCGTTCATTATCATCAATAATTATTGAGGCTTTTAACGGGACCACCTGCTCTGGTCTACCTGTTCATGTCAGGTCTTTTGCGCGTATCTCTACTTCTGGTGCCAGCGACAAATATCTTCCTATCACACTTGATGTCTATTATTTTGTATCAAATATTATTTCATGTAATTTATTATTAATGTATATTTATGTCTGATTCCTTAATTTTTTTCTGTTTTTCATTTTATTTGCTATAAACCACGCCAAATTTCTTTGTTTTCTCTTCTCATTTCTTTTTTTATTCTTTCAGATTCTCGTGGATTTTCCTCCCAATGTAAGTATTGCTCGTCAGCAGAATGAGGAACAAGTAGCTGTCGATATTCGTGCCGCAAATAATCTGATACTGTATATGTTTAATTATTTTTAAATTATATCACTAACAAAACACTAACAATATAACAAAAAGTAAGTCTACAAATACTTACGAATATTATACAAATAACTGTTATACAAATGTAGCACGGCCTACATCGACGTTGTTTCAAAGTCAAAAAACATTGTTTAACTAGTTATTTCACGCTTTATGAATAATGAGATTATGCCTAAAAAAATCCCTTAAATAATTGTGTATAATATTACCGTTCGTGTAGGTTTCAAATTACTTTAGGGACATTTTAATCCTTAACATAATCTGTAATAAAAGTGACTGTACATGTTACCATTTCACGATCCACGTTAGTTCTAACGTCATTCAAAAATTCTTCTCAAACTCTGAGTATCTTCTTAATGGTTCTCTTATCAATCCCTTCAATAATCCCCTCATAAGCCAAAGGGGATACGCGTCCTAAGTAAATTAGTCGAGTTAAATAAAAAAATCAAATGTTTTATTTCCTTGTATTCGGCGTTATTTTGAAATAAGAAATATTGCTATTTCGGTATCTTGTCACTTATTGCCGTCAATTTTGTCGTTTTAAGTTTGACAGCTTTGAAATGAATGAATTATATCAATCAGAAAGTCCGAAAACGTAAACAGACGTTAAGTTATCTACAATTTGTGAATGTGTTACACAATAACTGTAATAATAATGTGTAATAAAGTAAATAATAAATAACAATGTTATACAAATACCGAAATCGCAATATTGCTTATTTCAGAATACGGCCGATTAAGTGATTAAGTGAGTTCTAGAAACATACCCCGAAAACGCTAAATACTGGGTTTTTAAAAACTATTTCTTTTTCATTTGAGAAAGAAGTGTTCTTGTTTATTGGTAGGTATTTCTTTTTATTTTTTCCCCTCAATTATATTATTTCCGATATAATTCGACGCTTATTTTATTTTGGTCCGCTTATCAAAACCATCTATTTTGACGTGCGTTTAAATACGTTACTAATTAATTGTTTTAATGTATAAAGAGAGTTGATTGGATACGTTCGTTTATTTATATATTTTGTAGATGGTGTTTATGCTCGTTATTTGTGGCATTACGCGTTATTATAGGTTTTCCTATTTCTGGAATTTAACGAATTTAAGTTAACATTGAGTTACGTAATTGCGTTCGATGCTGTTAATTCAATAGAAATAAAGGGATTGGAACATTTTTATAGACGTTTTATTACAGTTTATTATCAAAGTGCACTGTTTTGACAGTCCGCGCTCAGTAGGACATAGTTAACGCCATTTTATGCCCTTTAAAGTACTCGTACCCAATTAAGGGGTAATAAAAGTGTTTTTCGACGGCTAGGGCTTTTTACGAACACACTTAAGCATGTTAGAAAAGGATCAGAAACTTTCCAACGCGGAACAAAATAGCAGCGTAGAATGAAAACCCACTTCCCTTACCTGGCGCGGTCTGTAAAGCCGAAATGGCGTTAAAAATTAATGTTGATCGCCGATTGGACCCTTTTCAGGGCGGTTTACGGACTGCCGGGGGGCGGCTGGGGTGAGGGTGATATTTCAGTAAAAGTGCGCGGGAAACAGGGGCGGTATATATTAGGGAAAAAAACTAGTTCATCAAAATATTTACATACTATTTCCGTGACACGAACCCCCGAGCCACGATATCCAGCGATGTTTAGCATTCTTCGCGCCGTATTATTATTTGGGTGATTGTTTATATAATTTTTCCGAGACTCGTGTTGATTGTCGTATGTGATTTTTTTTAAATCTCGATAAGCATGTCGGTACTCGCATAAATATTTATTTTTACATTAAATTTAAAAAAAACCTAATTGTTTCATGTTCTTGATAAACGTTTCCATGTTATTCATTATTATGTAGAAATATTATTTTTCAAGCTTTGGATGAAAATTTTTACGACTATAAAATTCTGTGAAGTCTTAAAAAAATTAATTGCTTTCTCCAATTCTCATTGTGTACGTGGATTCTGAAATCGAATTAAATTATATAATAGAATGTGTTTTCTTACGTTACTTTTATAAAGTAAAACAATTATAATTTCTACTGTAAGGCGGAAAGTCTGTTTATGCGAAGCGGCAAAACTATCAAGCCGTGCTTTCTGGTATCGCGAAATTTGCACATCATCTTCTGTATGTAATTTCTTGGTCAACGCGACTATTTTCAGCTTGCGATCAGTTATGATACTTTTAAATTTCCATTCAACTGTCAAAAAAAAACAAGACGCCGTTTTTTGTTCCATTTTATTTGATGAGAAACAAGATATCGAAAAAATTTTGTCATTAAAGAACACACGTTGAAAATGTATTTGAATGTGTTGAGACTCTCTTTAAGTAAATAATTAGTCAATTAATGTATATTATAGATATCTCACAGAGACGAAACTGTATTAATTATGGGAAAGTAGGTATAGAAGTCATTTGGGTGTAACAGGACTTATGACCTGTCTTTTTATGGTTGGCTTAAGTGATCACTTTACACAATTGTAACATTCGCCATTTCCACCCATGATAGAATATACCATGGAAAAGGCCTTACAACTCATATATGAAAGCTTCACGCAATTTGAACATATATACAACTTCCAAAAAATGAATAAGCATGGTATATTCTATCATGGGTGGAAATGGCGAATGTTACAATTGTGTAAAGTGATCACTTAAGCCAACCATAAAAAGACAGGTCATAAGTCCTGTTACACCCAAATGACTTCTATACCTACTTTCCCATAATTAATACAGTTTCGTCTCTGTGAGATATCTATAATATACATTAATTGATTAATAATGTCTCTGTGACATAAATCCAGCACTGTTCTGAAAGATTTGAACAAACTCAAAATATTCTAAATAATTAGTGATGTGATACGCGATCTATTTCGGCTGTTTTCTTCTTGCCATAATTTATTTGGCTTTTTCTGTAAAATATAAGGAAATATGAATACTCGAGTGAAGTCGGGTTCTAAAGCTACTGTATTAATTTATAAACGCAGGTGCTGGCTTCCAAAAAGCACAGCCTGGCTAGATGCAAACTTTTGCAGATGTCGCGGATGTGCGTCATATTAATCACTCACGGTTTGGGTAGAGGTCCATACAGAAAGATCAGGTATTCGATTCTACATTAATCACCAAAACCTACGATTCATCCTCCACTTGTACGTTTCCGGTCAGAAGTCCCAGAATATCGACAAAACCGGGCAACAATAAGCGCGCTTGATTTATATTCCGCGCCGCAATATGTCCCCGGGCGTAGCGACACAATGCTTCGCCATCATTGTGTCGGCGAATTGAAGGAAGATTGAAATAAAACCGTCATCCACCGAGACCGGAAGCCCCGGGCCCCGCGCACACTGGGCCGGCAGAAATCCTCTTTAATGGATCGCCCCGCCATTCTTTATCCGCCCCACAATACCAGAAGAAATGGAGAAACCCAACACACAATACGAGGATCCTCGGCCGGGACAGCAACAATAACGGCGGCGTAGAGAAAGGCTATTAGGAATCGATAGCCGCGCGGTGATTGATTCGCGAAGTGGATCACATTTGCGAAATTAAAAATGGCGATCGATCGCTCCCAAACAAACGGCAAACACAGATTGAGTTTTATTGTGCGCGTGATAGGATTTTTTCCCATCTGATTGTTTTCCTTTTTTTTGTTGGTAACATCCGAGACTCGCAATCGGATTCCGGAACATTTCACTGATGTCTTTCTCGCGTTCGTGAATGCCGTATTTTTGCGAATCAAATTTCTCGTACGCACCGTGAACCAGTGTATAATGGAGCGTGTTGAGAGAGATCCACAACGTTATTTATCGAATTTGTACATTAGGGCGCAACAACACATGTCCTTACATTAAAATAGCATTTATTTGTTGTTCAAGGGTAATATTCTTCGCATTAAACATCCATTAGCCTCGAAAGGAGCGTTCGGCGACTGTAACCAAAAGTACCGCTCCATTAGCGTTTCCTGCGTTAAACGTCATGACTTTTCGCGCTAAATTTACGGACTTGCACATGATTTGTCGGCCTGCGTATCGCTGCCGGCGCGCTAGAAATTCCTCCGTCTCCCAGTTTTTTAAGAGGGGAACGTGCGATATATTGCATCGAGACTGCGCCGCGAGGGAATTATTCCCGAGTCCGCGTTAAGCCGCGTGTCAGCGCCGATGCGCGCTAACCGGCGGCCGGACTGCGCGCTGTTAACACCGGTTAAATTTAATTAAAGCAGAGTTCGGAACGAGCCGGCCGGATGTTAAGAGCGGAAGCGAGCTGTAGAGGTATGCCCGATTGCCCGCCGACCCGAGCTGGTGTAGTCTTGAATATTGCGCGGAATTTTTATGTCATTTTCATGGCGGTGAGCGGAGAGCGCGACATATTTTTTGCGCTGCACAAAATTTATTATTACTGTTGAAAATTTGGTATCATTATGAAGGGTATAAAAATTTGGCACACGCGATTTTGCTTTAAAACAGCATTTGCTCGGCGACAGGTGGCGGTAATAGTTCGCTCATTGCCTCTTGTTATATTATTTATTCTCTTTATATATACTTATATTTTTTATTCTCTCTACATATTATGTGTGTTTATTATTAAAAATACTCCATTCCGTGGAATAGGCATGATGACAGATTTGAAATAACTTTCTATAATGTAGGTACAAGTCTACTATTACCGAGAATAATATTATTTCAGCAATAAACTAAGATTTTATGCAAAAAATTGCATTTTCATCTACCTATTTTTAATTTCGCGCGAAAACGCCCGCAGGTGTCATGGCGTCTACGTGTCGTCAAGCCTAAGTAAACATTGCATTATGTCTATGACAACAGTTCAAGAGACACGGTGTTGGTTACTTAGGCGAGACGCCATTCGCTCTGATCGGTGTTTCAGTTAAAATGGCCGATTGCAGAATTTCATATACTTATTTTATTGAAAATCTTATCAATCTCAATGTGTATAATACTGGATCATTTTTTAGAATCCTTTCAAAATATTTTCTTCTCTATAATCACTTAACCTTGTCATTTACATTACTAATTACGTCTCAAATCAAAGTTCACGCTATAAACTTTAATATATTTTTAATTTTCCTTTTTTGCCTTTCCTTGACATTCCCACAGTATTTGCTTAAATGTCAATATACGAGGTCATATTTTAATTATCTGCAGTTTGGTAGTATTATATTCACATTTTTAAAATTTATTTTAATCAAAGTTCATATGTATGTATATATGTGAATTTTATATGTTGTACCCTGTGTGTACTATTTATAAAATTCCTAATATAATTGAATTGAAGATGGTTGCAAGTTTCTTTTAATATATGTGAATTTTATATGTTGTACCCTGTGTGTGCTATTAATAAAATTCCTAATATTATTGAGTTGAAGATGGTTACAAGTTTCTTTTAATATATGTGAATTTTATATGTTGTACCCTGTGTGTACTACTTATAAAATTCCTATTATAATTGAGTTAAAGATGGTTACAAGTTTCTTTTACATAATTAGGTAAGCGATTTTTTAAAGTCATGAAAAAAAAATTCTACATAAAAGAAAACATATGATGATTTTTTTATTCTATGTATTTGTTTTTTTTACTTGACTCAAGTATACTCAGCAAGTATCTGGATCCGCAAGCATAATTATCTGCCGTTTATAAAAATTATATTTCGACAAAAACGTAAACAAACTCAAAACATATTTTGTGAAAATATCATAGTCACCATCGATGTCAATGATTACTTCTATTTGTGTGGAAGACTGTAAGTTGCACGGGCAAATTATGTCTAGTGCCACTTAGTGATGGTCAAACCGTCATTTTAACTGGTTACATGGTTCAGTTATTTGAGATTTGTATCTGATTGTGTCGATGATTGTTAACTAAGATACAACTGTTGTCTAGTATAGATGCATGTCCATCGAATTGATGATTATCAGTTACCAATCATCGAAATAATATATAAAAATCTGAAATAACGGTTAGTGCGTCACCGGTTAAAATACCATCGCTAGTGTTAGTGTTGCAACTTTCGTCATCTTTCACAGCCGCCAGAAAGGCCTGGTCGTCAAAATCCTAAGTTCGACCCTTTTCTGATTTGTCTTCTAAGCTGCCATCGCAAGGTTAAAAGCGAACAAACAACTCTCGGCGTGCCCTTTCACTAATCATTGCTTTACCGAAAAGATCGTTAAAATTGCGAAATGAGTCAGCAGCTTTCCACCCCTTCTCGAAGTGTAACAGG
Source organism: Agrypnia vestita (assembly GCA_016648135.1). Classification (NCBI taxonomy): domain Eukaryota; kingdom Metazoa; phylum Arthropoda; class Insecta; order Trichoptera; family Phryganeidae; genus Agrypnia; species Agrypnia vestita. The sequence goes on from JADDOH010005469.1 coordinate 40,773, forward strand.
ATAATGATGTGTACATGTGTATGTTTTTGGATGCCTATTTTAATTTCTTTATCCTGTTAAAGAATTATATAAATTTCAATTAAACTTCAATTTAAAAAAAAAAACCTCGCTAAGAACGGCAGACAATAGGTACCTAACCTAACCTAATAGAATAAAAATATATTTTATTTTCATATATGTGAATATAGAGTTCTACAAAGTTACCATGGAAACTAACACATAAAAGATTTGTAATCTTTACGTTATTAACATGATAAAATTATTTTATCTTAATTTCACAGTCTATGAATTTACCTTATTAGTTCGTGCACCCTTAATTTTTTAGTATGATTAACACATTAGTATTGTAATAATGCGAGATTTGAAAATGAAACGCCAACTATTGTTTAAGTCCGGTGGGTATATAATTTACGAATCGTTTTAAATACTTTTTAATCCCGCGATCATCAATTATAAGTTAATTATACGTAAAATTATATGGTTAAGGGTTCCATTCTGAACCTTCTGGGTCCTTTGTTCTGTATAAACGAATAATTACGAGTGAGCGCGGCAGATGTCACTGCTGTGGGTATATCGGCTGGGGTGACCATCCCCAATACGCTCGTACTTATTTATTATCGGTTTATTCATGCGGGGAGGAGAGGGGCCGCGTTCATTGTCGAGCATTGTCACCGATCAATTTGATTTATATTCGCTTTTTTGTAGTCCGCTACCTCGTTCTTTGAAAAATATTCCGAATTACGCACGGATTTTTTTTTTTTGAAAATAGATTATCAGGTAGATACAGGGGCGTGCAGTAAGAACAAGAAGCGTGACTTTTTACTAAAAGCATATACAAGTGAAATAAGAGATGTATCTCGTTATATTCCCATCACAATAATTGACATACTATTCAGATTTTAATATTTCATAATATTATGCCAGATAAATATTTAATTTAGATTTTTTTCTAAATATATGTTTAAATAAAATTCATGCTTCTTGTTCTCACTTCACGTCCCTGGTTAAAAAACCGGTTAAAACTTTAGTCCTTATTTTGATCGGTTACCTCATTACAATAATTTTAAAAAATTAAGTAAGTACAATAGTTAAAGTTGTGTAGAGTAACCCATAAAACATGACATATTTTGTTGTTTAAAATAGATCCAGTCTTCCTTTATCTAAAATTAACAACTTATTAATTATCAGTTAATAAAGATTGCACTTATATTTACTTATAAACAAACATTAAGCTTCCAGTGTGCACAACATCTCCATCGACATCGATGTGGTTTTCTTAAGCTTGAATATTTTTGTGCCGTGTTATATTTTTATTAGTATAATACTGTATTAATTAAAATCTATTTACTATGTTTATATGCATGTGGTGTTATTATTGATAACATTCAATTGTACATAACAACAAGGTTCTTCTCCATTACCGAAGAATAATTGAATGCCCCAATTTTCATCTCATTAATCTCTACGCAACAAGGTCTCCTGAAAATGCATTCAGTTTTATTTTCATTTCAATCGTACAATAGTAAGTACTTACACCATGAGTGCAAATGTTTGTTATAATGATTTACTTTTAAATCAAATGGGATACGTCACAGTAGGTGGTCCGCTCGATGAAAAAAAACATAACCCCGCGCAAATTATTTGACAGCTGTCCTGCGCGGTCGCCGCTGCGCACAAATGACGCACTTACGATCTTAAAGCTTTGAATTACGACCGCTGGGGACGGCCTTTATCTATATGTTTGTATCGTGAATAACCCTTGAATCGGACATCAATACAATTTATTGGTTAATTGACCCGCATAGTCTAAATTGGCAGCAATTTGTCTAAATGAAAGCGCATAATCACAGCAGTAGAAGTTGATCACAAATTGCCCAAGTTTAAAATGCTAACGGCCGCTTGATTATAGCCCAGAGGAAAAGTTTTAAATGAAAAGCACGATAAATGGATGCCGCGAAAAATGCATTTCATTGATTTTTTACGTGGAACGTATTTTACTCGTTATAACAATAAATTCATTAATTCACCGTACTTAATAATGATTTGGATAATTTATATAGCGCCGTTTTCGCGAATACTCACCTCAAGGGCGCTTTTCACAGAAACAAAACAACTTACTGCTAAAGAAGAAAAAAACTAATTTACTATTACTTATTCATTAGGTGGCATGCAAGAAATGGAATTTGTACTCATTAAAAATAATTTATTTATAATGGATTCTATTCTAAATTGTCAACCGAGACTATCGGAACACAATGGCGTTCTGGTACCAACATCGATATATCTTCATAGAACATAGTCTAAATACATTGGAAATGAGATCTGTATGTATCAAATTCAGTTAGAGTGGGTAAGTAAAATATGAACGAAATATAAACATTGAATAGAATTAAAAAGGGGTCGCTAAGAAAGACTGGGCATGTTATGCGAGAATCAGCGAATGAAAGAGGAAAAATTGTAAGATGGATAAATGACGTAAGGATTGATGGTGCTGGAAAAGGAGCGCAGCCGCAATAGACTTGGCACGACCGGTTCAACCAGATCCTGGAAGACGGTCCTCTTAGAATCCTCGACAATGCACGAGCTGGAATGCGAAGATTATGAACATGAATTGAGATAAATTATAGAAGTCTCACAGAGACGAAGCTATGCACATGAGAAACGTATGTGGAAGTCTTTTTATACGTAGCTCAGGGCTTACAACCTGTATGAGCTGGCTTAAGTGATCACTCTACACAATGCAACGTTCACCAATTCCATCGTAAGAACGTTCGAACATTATCAAATTTTTGAAAGTTCTATATGTTCAAATCTGAGAATCTTTCGTTTGTTTTTTCGAATGCATTATGCATATGCTAGAGACATCTGTCTTCTAAGAACACACTTACATAAAAAAATCATGAATATAATAGCCGAGTCAAGAGGTGTGTGTCAAGACAAAAGAGTGTGACGCTCCATCCTCTCTGCCTACCTCCGTAGAGAAACGATATGGTGGTGTATGTTAGTTATCCAAGCTTACGATAATTTTTAGGATTTAGCGATAGTGACCGTGTGCACGACGATATATAATAACTGCTCTATTTACAAAATACACATATATAGACCGTATACATGACAGTGACCGTATATATGATAGTGACCGTAAACATGATAGTATACATCAGTTGACAAATCACTACTCTCCTTACAAAATACAATAGACAACGAATTTCTTAACGTATTTTATTGAGAGCGGAATTTCATCCATAAACACGAACTATAATAGTAGGTACCACACATGGGATTGTGTATTAATGTCGCCGAATTTACCCGGCATTCATGCTACACGCAAAATACCGCAAAACCATTTTCAATACACATTATTTCATTTTCAACGAACTTTATTTATTATTTTTCGAAATAGAATCTACCCAGTCGACATCTATCATATGTTCGTTTTTATTAAAATAATCACGTGTATTAAAGCTCAACCCAGCGGACTAGATATAATTTGCACCACTTTGATGTTCAACTGGAAAACAATATTGCTTGAAACGTAGCAATAACGAAATACATTCCCTTGTCTTATCAACGGTGTATTAGTGGGTATAATTATAAGTTATATAAATTTAAGGTAGGTATGTGTATCCATAAATAAATCTTATTTATTATTATTAAATTTGTTGAACACCATGAACTATGTTATATTTTATATTTTTCTACTTAAGTTTCGCGAGTAACAGAATCTTCCATCAACAGGGGAAGTATTATACTTTGGTTTAATTATTTATTTAATTTATCTATTATCATTCGGCAGAACCATTAGTTCTCTTGTCGGTGAAAGATCTGTTACTCTCAAAACTTGAGTAGCCAAATATAAAATTATTATTAAACTCACGTAGAGATGACGAAGTTTATGTTTTTCATCCAATTTAATGATCCCCATGAATGTAGAAGAGAAATACCATTGCAAAAAAAACTGTCTCTATCTTTACTGTTAAAAAAAAATGTATTTATATTTATATATATTTTTTTTAAATGTTAACGCCACATCCATCCTTTCTTGTTTGGAAAGATTCGTGTTCGTATCCCTGTCGTAACCAAATATTCTTTGATACATACATTTTTCCTGTATAATATCTTTCTAATTGATGCATATGTTGTGTTTTAAATCTTGTTTATTTTAAATTCTAAACCATTTCACTGTAAATATTAAAAGATGGTAAGCTAGCTCCTACAGCAAACAAAAAAAACTACATTTTTTAATATGTGTAAATGGCGCGCAGAAAGCAGTAATATGAAAGTACAAAGTTTTTTGTTCGGCCGCTCTTCCCTCGCTATGTACACAATGAGAATGCATGTGACAAAATAATAAAAATAGGGTATGACAAATAATATGCAGGTTGCGAGGGTAGGTACTCGGCCACATCGCGGTGCATTCATTGCGTTCGACTTTCATTTTTGCTCCTGGCAATGTTCCAGCCGCGGATGGCGCCCAACCCTTTCGATATCTCCGGCGGGGGTTGTACAAAAATGGCAATAAATAATTTTGCTTTATGGCCGTAATGTATTGTCTCCCCTGGTCCCGGTTCGCGCCCCGCAGGGCCATTTTGCCGCGGTGGAAAAAATCAACATGGCCGAGTCAACTAATTCAATTTGAATAAGAATGAAGTCGTTTCGGAGAGCTCTTTATTATTTTGGTTAAAATGCGCGCTCTCTCTAAAAGCTTTGTTGTGTATCTATTATCATTCGGCGGAACCTTTAGTTTTTTTCCCATCGAAAGCTTGTAGCTCTCAACCCTGTAATTATAAAATTACTTTTATGAGTGGCGCTGGGGTTAAGTAATGTGTGCCAACATTTACCAATCGGACAAATATGTGGAGCGGACAAATGTATTGTCAAATAATGTGTTGAGCGAACACACCGTATTTTTGAAGGGGTATTGTTTGACGTGTTTTATTTTTATCTGTTTATTTATATGTATTTTAGTAAGAGTACTTACTATGATAAGAATAAACGTATTAAACTGACGGAGAAATCAGTATTCTTATATCATACATACACTTATTCACGCGTATACGATTATTTTAAAATATTTGCGTATGAGATAATATTTTTTCCGTATATACTAAACATAAATACAAATTTTATAACATTTTTTATGCAATTTAGTGTTTCGTTTTCCAAATGAAATTGATTTTTTTTTTTGATAGAAATGTAATTTATTTATATTTATTAAAAACGTTTTAAGCCATTTTATGTTTACTTCAAAAATATTTTGGCTGTTGATTAAGTTTACAGTCTTGTAGCAATACTACACGTGCCCTATAAATCTGTATATTCATACAGAAATGTAGGTAATATCAAAAACAGTAGGTACATATGTACTTTTTCAAATTCAATATTTATTTTGTTGCTGCCGACATAATCAAATATTTTTATGTGCGGTTTATATAAGATAATATTTATAACAAAAATAATGTACTAAATACTAAAATAAAAACATATTTAAAGTACCTAGGTAGCTAGAAATGAATAGGTGACAATTTTCTTTGAATGTAAAAAGGAATCACATGTACTTACCATGTATGCATAGTATATTTACATTACTAGGTGTCCTGTTATATACATCCACGTGCGAGTGTCTGCGTAGATCTCATTAATCCACAAAAGAGACACATCGCCTTGTTTCAATTGTCATTAAACTGACCTTTATGATAATTGAAACACGACCCTATTCCTAATACCACAAGTTGTTTGAATCCTTCGCATGCAAATGTATTCTGGTCGGTAGGTAGTCTAATCCGTTTTGGACTTCAGTACCCGTTTTACCCAATTCTGGTCAGGTAAACCGCCTTTTCAGTAGTAAAACTTGTATCTAACTACTCCGCTCGGGAAATTATACAGCACACGTTTTGGTCTCATGAAACATTTCATAAGAAAAAATCACCAGGGAATATTTTTACATTTCTCACTTCTTTTCCGTAAATACGGATTATGTGATTATTTAAAAAATTTCGGCATTTTTCTGCTTGTTTAGTTTCTTCAGCATTTCCTGCGTACTTGCTAACTTCCCACTAGCTATAGAAATTATATTTTAGACTTCTACAATTTGAAACTGTCAAACATTTCCTGACTTGAAGTTTGTGTTTCTACTCAAGTATCATTATTTTCAACCATTATATTTTTTATTTTTTCCCTGAAATACCGAAAATTTTGTTTGAACATATTGTTATTAATTAAGAAAAATTAATTTAATTTAATATTTTATTACTGTTTTTTAACACAAATTAACCAGGTCGTTAATGACCATGACATACATTGTACAGTGAACTATCTAATAGTGAAACAACGACCTATTGATAAACTTTTCTTAATATTTGAAAAAATATGTATATATATTTTAATAAAAGTACAGGGCATAGTGCAGAAACAAAAGAAATACATCCGGATAATCGAACAGATTCAAAAGTAGTTTGTGCGCTATTTAAATATGCGCCGAACAAGAAAATATCCTACATTCATGTACCACGAAGATCTGCTGAGAGAATGCTATTACCGAAGTCACGAGACGCGAAAACAGAAGAGCTTACTGATGCTGGTAGTCAAAATCGTAAGAAACATGTTTGACTCTCTGAAATTATAGAATTATGGCCTATTCGTACCAAATAATTATTTGCGTAATCGAGGTCATGCATTATTCCTTATCCCAAAATGCAGAATGGATGTAAGGAATAGGCACACCATAACGCAAAGTGTGCAACTTTTTAATGAAGCGATAATGTCGATATATTTAATGATAGCATTAAAAGTATCATAATAGCATATATATATATAGCATATATAGCATATTATCATATATTATAGCAGATCGCTTTCATATAAAATACTCACCTCATAAATTGCACGGTGAATGGAGCAATCTGTCATGCATGCATCACTAAAAAAGTTGAAATAGGTCATCCTCCGATAATTAAAACATTTTAAATTAATTATGAATAATTATTTACAAAAATTAATATTTACAAAAAAGTATGTGGTTACTACTACCTGTGATAACTATATGTGTATTTTTTTCTTAAATTAAACATAAAGAATCACCTGGTTTTAACCGCTATATTTATAATGTAGTGGTTTAAGAAGTGAATTGTTATGTTTAATATAATTCAAAATGAATAACCACAAAGTACAGTAATTGCTGATTACAATAGTTTATTTTTTCTGTTTATACTTGTACGTAATTTTTCTAATTTGTTTTAATATCAAGCAGGTACATTGCCACATTCATTTCTTCACAACATGAATATGTGTAAATATATTTAAGTACCGTCCAAAAGTAAATTCATTCTATATTTAGGCGCGACGCCAAATCTTTCAGCGTCGCTCACCCTTTTGAAATAAAATATATTGTCATTTAAACCCTTAAAACAAAATTAATTTCACTACAGCCGCTCCAACGCACCGCGAACTATTTTCAAAGTCGGTTTCTTCTGCGTGGACTCCACCCAGAAATTCACTGAACAGAGATTTCGGTCCGTGGAGATTTTCTCGCCCCGCGCAGCTTCCTCACACTTTGCACCCATTTCATCTCTCGCCCTGGGGCACGTCACCCTCCTCACCAAATGAAAGGGGGCTGCAACTCTCGTGGAGTGTCCATTTTCAAGAGTATCTTGTAATTGGATAAGGGAGAGCTGCAGGAGCGGTCCACGAGTAAGCTCACCCCAGGTGAAAGTCAACGACCTGTGTTCGCTTTACCAGGTACAAAGGATCCTGAAGAGCTTGCTCCACTCGCTCTATTATTCTTTGTCACTAAAATTGCATCTTTATGGTTCTGAATCAATGAATCCTCGTCATCGGCATTACAGCGTTAAAATACACAAATGTAGAAATCTATCTATTTAGATTCCACGAACGTGTACTTAAGATGTTTTTTTTTAAAAATGAGCGTACTACTTAACAGCGAAAAAATGTAATCAACATTAATCTTTAGCAAACCGTGATAAATTTTAATAGTCAAGCATTCTTAATATCAAATGTTTGCATTTAAAATAAATTTATATCCATTACCGAAGTCGCAATATTTATTTTTAATAAGGACTTTAAATTAAAATTACTTTGATATCCTATTGATAGAAAATACTTATACACCATGCCGTTAATTGGTGTTACCGTTAAAAAAAACTTTCTTAAGCATTTTAAATGAGAGTTTAATACTTTTACTGGCTTAAATGGCTTTAAAATTGTTAATTATCATATATTTACTATAAATATTGAGCATTAAAAGTGAAAAAGGATATAATAATATATTTCGATCGCTATATTTTCACAATATAATATGTTGATAAAGTCCTTCTTTCTTATCTTTGTTCATTTGATTAGTGGGAGAGAGGTATAGTTGTATTAAAATATTTGTTATTTTATTGTTAAATAAATATTTGTTCTCTTTCTGTCTTCCTACAAATGGTTTTTTATCGCTACTAACAAACATCCAACGTAAGAATTTTTTTTTCATTAGTACTAATTTTCGCGCTTAGAAATGACTGGTTTTTTGTTTCTAAGCGCAAATGATTTTTTTAGACATACCTTAAATATTAATTACATTCATACAAACATACTTATGAACATACCTACTGGTTTAATTGGTTGGTAAACCTTTGTTATTGCGTGGCTAGGAAAGGCTTAAAATTATTCTTGCAGTTTACACGTCAGAGTATAAATCTCAAATCACATTATCCATCAGTAATTTTTTCTCTGGCGTGATAGATCTCCGTTAAAGCGAAGTTCAACGGATTCATTAAAGTAATTAGTGTTAATATTCACATAAGATCTTATCAAAATTATGAGTACCTGCGTGGTGTCCCATCATATTTTATTGTTAGTAATTAAGTTTTTATTTATTAATTACACTTTACAACGAACTAAGTTCACATCATTAAAAGTTACGGTGTATTTATTTATTGAATCATTAGAAATGCACGGAGGTATCAGAAAATCATAAAAAAATTAACTTGAGTCGTAAAATTTGATGAGGTAGTTAAATCTGAAATAATGACTAATAGACAGGAATCTTGCAGCTGTAGTGTATGTGGATAGTGTTTTGAAACAATGTTTTGTTCAGATTCTTAAGCGAGAAGTCATTTTTTATTAACAAAAATAGTTAAAGCTGCCTTGATGTTTACAAAGCATTTTCCACCATTAGTTAATCAACAATCGTCCAAAGGAATATAATATTATGTGGCGTTAGTTTAAACTATGAGTGTGTTGAATCTTTAAACTATGAGTGTGACTTGTTGCAGTTGTGTGCGTTGTGTTTTTGTTGTATTCTAGACTATAATAACTATAACTACAATACAGACTACACCAACTACAATTAGGACAGTTACCAATGCTATAAGAATATTGAAAAAAATTGTAAGATTTCATAATAAAGGCAAGATCCACTACTATATATCACTGGATAGAGAAACGTATAATAATAACACATGGATATTGCTTAGCCGAGAACGAGTTTTTCTTTCCAAGTACATTATTTTCGAAAGATAAATTTGTTCTTTGCATCTTTTTGTGTAACATTATTAATATATTTATTTGTTTAAAAATGTTTATTGCATATCTTTGAGCTTTATATGAGATTTTAACCATGATCCGCATCTGTACTGATAACCTCGGAAGAGCGTTCACTTTTGCCATCGAACATCTTCAGATAAACAGAATTCCGCGATCAGCACTTTTATCCAGCCGACCCACGGTATATACATATTACACAGTATATGAGTGTTATAAAAGCAAACGCAATAATATCCAAAAAATAAAAAAAATATTAGGAATGCAGTAGTCACCGAGGATTCTAATTTACTGAATTCTAGATTTTATGTATCAATCCCTTCCAAAATCACCTTTCCTATCAATATATAGGCTATGTTTGCTATAAAATCTTGAATTCAGTACATTATAAATTAGTAATCTTCGATGACCGCTTTCAAATTTTTTTTTGGATATTGCTGCCTGCATGGAAAACGTAATTCTGGATTGGACCGCGTTTATGGATAGGAAATCTAGGAAGACATTGTATTACTGTTAAGGCTTGTAGAGTTAGTAAAAGTTAACGGGAGAACCGTATTTTTAAGTGGGTGAAATAAATCTCCCTCATTAGAGGACCATCTCCCAAATATACGCATACCCACAATACCTAGTTGTATGCGAAATAAGCTGTGTAAGTATAATGTCGCCCGAGGCACCAGTCAAGCTTTAATTTACTCCACTTTAATTAAAAAGCAAATTACCGTCTAAAAGTAAATTTTTCGGTACTATTAAATTTGTATTTATTAATTACTGAGCCAATGGTGTTAATTCCAAATATTTATTATTTCGAAAACTTGTAGTTAATTGAAAAAATAATTCGACGAAAGGAGCTCTCGGCAAATCGCTAGCAGGCTTTTTTATGGCGTAGCCATGTTAATTACCGACTTTCTTTTGATGTTCCCTTCGCCGGGAGCGGTTCGGCACCCTCTGTTCCACCCACAATCAAAGACCTTTGTGAACTCGTTCGGCCCATTCCCAGGAACTGTTTTCTTCCGACCTACATCCGATGAATCGAATGAAAATCTCTTATCCCCACGAGTTACATCTTACTCAACTGGATACCTTACGACGACCAACCAAAGACCGGAACTTTATTACGAAAGAATTAATAGAAGACTTGGCTTTTGATGATGATCTAACCTATCCATTGCAAGCCAGTACTTAAAATGTGCGCTAGTGTAGTGCACGAGCATAATCCTTCTTCTCGTGTACCTGTTTACCTACAAATATTGACTCGCACTTTATTTTAGTCTTTTATTTTTCCATACGATTTTCCATAAATATCAGGGCGCTTCTAAGGGACGAGAGCGATCAACGAGCCGGGCCTATTAATTAATCGATATGTATCATTAGTACATAATTTTTGCTTAATATTTCACATTTTGTGATTACGATCATTTATTTAGATGATTATGATTAGAAACAAAAAATACAAAAATATATTAATCTTATATACCCTAATCAGAAATATAATAATAATAAATACGCATGCATAGAATTTTTTGGCCCAACTTCAGTAAAAATAGCTAATGAAATTAAAAAGTGTGATTTAAAAATAGCCTTTAGAACCAATAACAATATAGGAACAAACCTCAAAAACTCTAAAAGCAAAACACCTAAATTAGAAAACAGTGGCATATACAAATTAACATGTAATCATAAAGATTGCAATGCCACATATATAGGACAAACGGGAAGGTCTTTTTTAACTAGATTCGCGGAACACATGCGCTGCTATAAAAATAAAAATTTAGAGTCAAAATTTGCGGCCCATTTATTAAATGAAAACCACGTCCCGCAAGATGATAACGAACCAAAACCTTTACATATAGAAACAAAAATGAATTTACTTGAGCATCTAGAAATAAATAAATATAAAAAGGATCCAAATATGAAACTTTTAAATAATCAACAAAAAATGATCTTCTCTCCACTTCTAAATATCCTTTTAAAAAACCAATAATCAAGGACATAAATTAAAATAATATTTATAAATAACACTTGCAGAAAACGGGGAATTTTGATAATTAAGCATAACGTTAACCGAGGCACCTTTAATGATAAGTGCCCGGGAAAAAACGTACATTACTACAGGGCTTCACCACAAATATCTAATTACTCTAAAGGGGAAGGGGTAACTTAAAATTTTATAAATAAGTCGTTTGTACGTGGTATATCCACTGTTTGATAATGACCTTACAAGCCGAAACAGCTGTAACATATAAAAATACTTAACCCGTAGAACTTAATAATAATATTTATTAAAATTTAATTTATTTTAAACTTCGCTAAAAATAAAAATAAAAATAAAATGATTACGATCACTTTGGCATCATAGCGCACACAAAAAATAGAGCACGAACACAATTTTTGACACTTATTCTACGAAGGTTCGTGATCAATTTGGCCTTCTGTCCGTCACTCTCTGCATAATGAGTTGAAAGAGATCGTATTTCTAATTGCTGAGAATGTGTCTGAAGTATGTACCTTTCCTTCGTTAGACAGTTGTTATTAGTTCTTTTGACTAATTTCTGCATCTTTGTTCCTCCTCTTCGTTGGTCATAGAACGCTTACTTCTTATTATTTCTTTTGTATGTACCTACACAAAACCATATAAATAGCATTATAATGATATGGTAATGTTTTCTTAATTTCTCCCCAAGCGCACAAATCGCATCATTGGATCCCTAAATTGCTAAATTATTTTTTATGTGCTTTCATTTATTACGAACACATTTTATGTATTTTTATATTTTTATAGTTTTTTTTAAATATTATATTCAAAACCGCATTCTTGTTGTGAAATTGCAATTTTTTCTGATCAAAGTTGTGTGAAACTAAAACCAAATTAATTAATCAATTAGAAAGACATACAGATAAACCAAATCCACGCAAAAATATATGTATAAAAATGTGTTCTTGAATATAATAGGTATATATGTGTTGTATCAAAGGTATCTAAAAAAAAATGAATTAAACGGTTAATACTGGCATCCCCTAGCGGCAGTTACACAAAGTAATTTGTGCCTACCGTACCAGAAAAAGTGGATTGCTCTAAAAATGGATAATATGTGTTAATCAATTAATAAATGAGACTTACAGATATGGTCGATATATTCACGGAAATGTACAAGGCCTCTATAGCGTAATTGGATAACGCGCTTGCCCCGTATAGGAGGAGATCCGTGGTTCGAATCCCGGTAGCAGTCAAATATTTTTTCTTGGATTTGATTTTTCTGTATGTCTTTCTAATTGATTAATTAATTTAGTTTTTTTTGTTCAAGCACACTGTTAAAAGAGCCCCCGTCAACACTGACGCATCATTATCATCCCTTTAATCGCGTTCACCCCATTTACGAACGCACCTCTAGAATCAACCACCGCCGGTTGGGTGGGAGGACGCGGAAAAGAGGCGAAAGTATTTTCGGCGGCAGCCAACAACAAACTATTATACTAACGACACACACCAGTAATCATATTTGTCTTGAATCACGCCCAAATCCCCCCTGAATGAGGTGAGATCCCTTGGATTTCGTTTGAGGCCCCGTAAGCCATTATTTGCCTGGCTCTTACCGCTCCTTCCTTCGCTCCTTTTGTGCTTCTTTTCGGATTCACTCGATTCCCGTCAAGTGGGAAGAGGAGAGAAATGGAACCCGCGGATTGTTTACACAGAACCTTGAAATAATGAACGGAAAACCTTTCACGGAACGGTCCTCTCGGCTGTTTTGAATTTCGCTTCCATTCCAGCACCTAAAATGGCACTCGTTGGAAGCGTACTCGAAAACTGCCCGCGTTATGAAAACAAAGTAATAAATAAAATATCCATAGGGTAATATTACAAAATATTTCAAACATACTGCTTTTACGTTTTTTTTGTTTGTTTGTTTATACTAACGCCACTGGCACGCTAAAGACCATTGGGCTACACAAAAACTGCTAAAGTCTAATAGAGCTACGTAAACTGAGACAAACAGACATCTTACCACAGTTCAAAAAGCAACTAAAGACACACCTATTTCAACATGATATTTTTTGACAGTTACATTGCATTTTTAATCAATATATATATATAAAAAGAAACCCGTGTATCCCTATCCGCCAAGTTTTCTTCACAACCGGATACTACCACCCCCTGGTGGTTATAGTGGTGGATAGCCCTTAGTGTCCCATTTAAAATGTGCGAGTTTGGTGGAGGTGGCTGAGCGTGGGTGGGAGTGGGTGACGAAAATGTGCTTTCTAGCACACGTTTTGTTATGGGAAGGCCGCAAATGATTCAGATTGTTTCAAAATAGGCGCGACGACTATGTCGGTGAGTCTAGAAGGTTCCGGAAAAACCTGCTCTAGAAAGTTCTGGAAGGAGAAGGTTCTAGAAAATTCTCGAAAGTTCTATAAAGTTCTAAACTGAGTGGCGGAATGTGTCGGTGTGTCTAGAAGGTTCCTGTATATTCAATAAATTTCTTGAAAGTTCTGGAAGGAGCGTGTTCTAGAAGGTTCGCGAAAGTTCTATGACGATCCAAACAGTGTACTGAAAATCTACGCGTGCGAAGCCGCGCGGGCACAGCTAGTATTAAAATAATGTACATTTTAACATATAAATCCTGTACAATCGGATCGTTACAACGGTAGGTACCTAACATTTTCCGCTCCTAGTATGCACTACGCGAAAATACCTAATTCTTCGTGGCCCTTAACTATAGTTTTAACCGTCATTTCATTTTTGTAATGTCATCCAGTGTATACGTAATAGTAATTTTTTTTTTTATTCAGTAAGTTGTTTTGTAAAATAATATAATGTGTGAAGCACCCTTGAGGTGAGTAGGTACTCACGAAAATGGTTCTATTTAAATTATCCAAATATTTTTATTATTATACTAATGCACTAATGTTTTTTTTTATTTCAGTTTCAATAAATGGGCGTTTATTGGTCACTTAACAATTAATTGCTTAATACATACATATATATAATATATGTAGCAAGCCACTGCCTACCTCGCTAGGTATATATCAGGCACCTGCAATGAGAACTAGAAGCATGATTTTTATTTTAACATATATTTGGGAAAAAATATATTTATCTGGCAGAATATTATGAAATATTAAAATCTGAATAAATATATTAATTATTGTGACAGGAATATTACGAGATATACCTCTTATTTCAATTTCTTTTCAAAATATATGCTTAGGAAAATGTCAAGCTTCTTGTTCTCACTGCACGCCCCTGGTATATATATAGAAATACCTATTCTAAGGCAGGTAGCCTTTGTTCATTATTTTATCACCTTAGATCAATATTTCATTTTACAGCAAGTACGATAAAAATCATGAAAAAATATATAAAAACATGTATTAACATGAATGTAACATGCAAGATGGAAGAAAAGAAAATGAAAACGATTGTTTTACAGCTCATATCGACACAGCATCTTCCATGTGGATACACAAAAAACGTGGAAAGCTGAAACGAAAATGTATAAAAAATAGAGAAAAGAGAAATGCAAAATAAGAAAGAAAGAACGTCACTTTTTTAATATAAATAAAAGCACACAGGTGCACAACAAAATTAAAAAGGTGGTATAAAATATATGCGAAATAAGAAAAGGAGAAATTCACAGCAGATTAAAAATCATAAATACATATACTTAACCCGATCAGCGCCACTGCCGCGTAAACGCGCGAAACTTTGCATGTCCCGTCAGGCCAGTGCCGCGTTACCGCGCGGGAATTTTTCGATGTAAATGCGCACAACAACAAACGATTTTTAACACGTCACCAATTTTAAATCGTACTGGCATCTATAGACAACGATCCTAAGCAGTTACCATATTTTTAAAACCACCAAATCTCGTAAAATTAGTGATTTATGAAAGTGTTCCATCTGACAGTTCTCAGAGTTCGCTAGGGTCGCCGCTTGCAAAGTTTTTTGGCTGAGAAACGGGGAATCCTGCAATACTTCAATTTAAAACTGCGCGTTTGGCTTGATTTTGTTCCCAATTATTGACAATATTCGTCGGTTTTTTCGCCATTTTCGTATTTTTAATGCAATTTGAGTGAATATAACAATCTTGTGCGTCTATAAAATTATTTTTTTATCTTTATTTTAGCGAGATTCAACTGAATTTTTTGTTTCTCTGTTTTTCCGTACTTCAGTTTGATTTTGTTCACGATTATTTAAAATATCAGTGGGTTTATTTCGCCGTATTCCTGTATATAGTGCAATGTGAGTGAGTATATCTATCTAGTGTGTCTATGAAATTAATTTTTTCTTTGTACACGTTGTGTTCAAATTACTGTGTTAATTTTTTGTTATAATACATGCGGCAACGGACTTATTTATTTATTGCAAACGCCGTGCGCGTGTGTGTATACGGAGCGGCAACTCGTAGCACAAGACGCGTCGGCTCGCGGCGAGCAGGTACAAACCTCGCTCGCATCGAGCCACGCGGCGCAGCGCCCGCGATCTATATACACCACATTTTTATCTTTTTTCGCGAGATTCGCGTGAATTTTTTGTTTCTCTGTTTTTTTATAAAACATTTTTTATATTTCTTTTTGTGACATTACAATGGCTGACATATGATGATGATGAGATTGTTGGACAAACCGCCGAATCTGATGAGAGTGATGTGGAATTCGAATTGCCAGAGTTTTTTGAGCCGGATGAAAATGAAAATAATGTGCCTGACGAAATAGAAAATATTGCCTCTACTAGTAACGTCGATAGTACCTAGATCACTATTTCATTGGGATAGCGATCCTTTCGTGCCTCAAAGGACAATTTTGATTCATGTTTTGATTCATTCAATGCTATGAGTTGAACCGTATTTTGAAATATACCACACGCAGGAAGAATTCACTACATAATAGTAAGATATTAAAGGTGTAACATTAAAAAACAGGTAAAAAAAAAACAAAAAAAGTGAAATAGTGACAACCCTGTTGTATATTTTGCGGAATGAATTTATTTTGCTTTTGCTTCAAAAAACTCCGTCATAAATTCGAAAAACATAATTCTTTGGTAAGTTCTTACACTTTTTCATCATATTATGTCTATTTTTATTGTTTTTTATTTACTTTATTTTACGGAAAAATGTCTGGCCTATAGGTGTCCCCCATAGTAAATATGGCTGGCAGTTAAAAGGTTAACAAATAAAAATAATAAAAAAGGTAATATATAGTATGAGAAAAATATTATAATTTAAATTTAGTTCTCTGGTTTATGTTTACACGTTTTAAAAATGATTAAAATAAAATATATAATACCTTAATTTCAGATACTACATATTTTAAATATTAAATAACATCAAGTCTCGTGAAACAGAAACTCTGTTTTATTTCTAACTTCACTCGATCAATTTCGTCTTGTGTACATTCAAAAATGTTTTTTCTACTTTAAGTGAAATGTTGTGTCGTCATTCTACATGGGTATAATGCAAATTCGTGACATCAGAGATTTTTAACCATATTTATGATTTTGCTAAGTATTTTTTTTCCTTTATACATTAACCACAAGTGTCAGGTGTTTAAAATTAATCGGGCGATTTACGCAGGGTTCAAATATTCAAAAATCAAATCGAAGATGATTTTTTTGAAAATTTACATTTTTCATTTAGCTCAATCATAAGTGGTACCAGGTTATTTACCGGTTACCGGTCCAGTTATTTAATTAATCGTATAATGCTTATAAATGTGGATTATGTCAAAAAATATGAAGTACTTTTTGATAATGTCTAATTCTCAAAAAAAACTTACCTAATAGAAACTACATAAACATCAATTTATTTTCATAAAACCCTTAAATTAATGTAGTAAGTTTATTAAGTTAATTTGAAATTGAAGTAATAATGTATTATGATGAACAAGATTCTAAGAACGTTTAGTCTAACTGCTAACGTAAATATACCTTTAAAAATTATATTTCTTAATCTGCTACATACGGTATATACGTGATTATTTTTTGTACGTATTAGATATATATATATATATATATATTTAATTTTTCAGGATTGCTTTTTTCCTTTTTGCAAATTTAAAACGTTTCTTACGCGCATGTTAACCGTATGAAAAATATTTTCTTTGATTAAAATTAATTAAATTTGTCGTCGAGAAAACTCAACAAAAGACATTGTTTAAGTTTAAACGATTACAATTCAAACATTCGTCAGTGTTTTTGGAGCATTTCAAAAGAAAGCTGTGGAATTTTAATTCCAGTTGAGTAAAAGCTTCGCGCCGTGCAGCAATTCGATTATCAGAACCAGAATTATTAAAAGTTACCTCGTCAAGTCAGGATAAAAGTTGACGTTTTTAAACGGATGAATGTCATTATTTATCAAGTCTTGGATTTTATCAACATCGCTTTCTCCAAAACTCATCTCAACATCTATCTCGGTAAACCTTTGTAATCTCCGGTTGGGAAGTTTACTGAACCAAATTTCGGTAAAGTAAACCAAAATGCTGCGGCAGCCTTTCTGACAGTTAATCGAGTCTTTACTTTGATTTCGTCTTTTGTACAAAGTGCCTGTTTGCTACGCTTCCGATTTTGTATCCTTGCATCTTCTATTTAGACTCCGTTTTGACGGGGAAAAGATGTTGTCAGTATTTAGGCACCAAATAAAAATGGTTTTTGCGTGTGTTACATAATATGAAGGTATTTTGTCGATATTTTTGCTCGTGTCTTTAATTTACTTGTTGTGTACTTGTCGCGAAGACTGGGATCAAGAAATCCCCTTAACCTCATCCCCTCGCGACGCATTACAACTTTTGGACGGTTAACTTTATATTTATTACATTACTTTTTCATTTCCTTTTCACATCCTTTTTATAAAGGGGAAATTAGAACGATGCTAATCTCGATATTACAGATGGCTTTCGCGTTCGATCCATCTACCCGGGACCCTGTTATTATATTTATGACCAAAGTTTTTTCGTCCCGACTCACTCTAACGAAGTTCCCTCTTTCTCGTTTCAGCACCCGAAGAATAACGATCACAATATTAACTCTTAATGGTGAGTAAACTATTTTTAAAATTTTCGTTTATAATAAGCACTTATTCAGGTAGATGCTAGAAAATATGGAACATTTTTTTTTACTTTTTAATAAGTCAAACTGTCTATGTTCAACGTGGCGCACACCTTTTTTTAACAAGACTTTTGATTGCTTCGGATCTAAATTTTAAAACTATTTTTAAAATGCCTTCATTATAAATTATTTAAAAAAATGATTACACTGTTTACTAGGGATGGGTCGTCCACGTCCGTCCATCGACGAGACGATCAACTAGTTGAATTCGTCAACTAGTTGATCTATTTTCAACTTTATAGATAAAAAAATAAATCTACTATAATTTTGTTTACACCACTTTTTATTGATTTTTTACATGTTTCGGGAACAATGTTCCTTTTCTCAGATTGAGCCTTAAACAAAAGTTGACAAATAATACAGATATATTTATTTATTAATAATGTCACCACAAAGTGAAAGCCTGACTTTAAAAGATTTATTCTTCAATAAATTTCTAGATAACATCTCAAATGTAAAGTATTTTTAAATTATGTATTTATTTATAAATTTATAGATAATAAATAAATGTAAGGGTTTTCATCATTTTATTTAACTTGTATTGAAACGAATGAATTTTTCGTAATCGATTTGAGTTAGTGTAGTGATAGTCCAACGTTTTCCAAAAAATAAGTCAGATATATTGAAAAAATTCAAACTTTGATGTCGCATATCTCCATAACTATTGATATTAGGTCATGATAGCTTTCGACTCATAATCAAGGCAGGAATATAGTCCTGCGAGGTTATTAATGTTTTCCATATAACCCTGTACACATGTAATGATATGTACCTAATATATTTTTTTATACACACATTACTGCTTTGTACTTATTTATATTTTTAATTTTTATACTCATATTTTAATGCTTATACCCAATACTTTCACTGCTTATATATGTAGTTTATATTTATATTTTACTGCTTACACCTGATATTGTTGTGTATACCTACTTATTTCTTTATTATATATAGAAAGAAGTATATAAAACAATATGTAAAAGCCTATAATGTGCGTAAACAAATAAATAATAAAATATTTCTTTTTACATATAAGCACAAGTAGCGGTTTTACTTTCCCCGAAACTATATTCCTTCGAACTTCTTTAAATTTTAAAAATTAACGTAATAAAAATAGCCAACGGTTGAGCCGTCGAGCAGCGTCGCGTCGAACCGTAGACAGTTGACCATCGTCCCAATGTTTAAATAGAACGTCCGCGACGTCCGCGTAACGAAGTTGATGCGTCAACTAGTTGACGAATCAACTAGTTGATCGTCTCGTCGATGGACGGACGTGGACGACCCATCCCTACTGTTTACATTCATTATTTGTTATTTATAACAGTTATAATGTTTTCAATGCTGACACATGATCTTTAGAAATATAACTAATACTAAACTAAACATAAGGATGACGTGAGGACTATTTTCCTTATTATTTATAGCACTTAAAATTACACGAAATATTTTTTCAACAATCGATAACATTAAGTCATACGGGAAGAATTAAGTCATCAGATAGAAACTATCGTTTATAAAGATTGCTTTTTTTGTCTTATATTTGTTTCTGATTTAATTTTCGCATAATATATTATTTTTCACTGTTATACTGTCTATGAGAACAAACATTTGGAAATTGCGTTAACGCTATAAAATAGATATATTCATAAAATTTTATTTTCGTTGCTACGGTTGTGACCTACTAAGATTGAATAGTATTGGAATTGTTCTTGTTATCACCACGATTAAAAAATATTGTCATTTGGGTTGGGAGATGATTTTGAAATATTCGAATAGAATTATTACGGGAACATAATGGCCGGTGCCGTCAATTTTTTTTAATACTGGAATAAAAATCACTTCCTTGATAATGCGTTATTTTTAAAATAAACTAAACATCCTAGTTAATCAAATCTAAATTCCTAACATAGCAATATCATTATCAATCAACTTCTTAAAATTATAATCATGCTGTAAGCCGACATACAATAACGAATTGGATGGCCGGTGGTCACTTACCATAGACCACCAACAAAATATTATTTTGGGATATCTTTTGGGGGAAAACATTTTCTCATTTTTATTTTGATCGTTCATGAAGCCTTACAGCCATTATCATAAACACCGACTAACGCAATCATTGAAACGTCAAAATCGACCAAAACGCCGTGGGATATTTAGTGCTACATATATTTATCTATTTTGCCTATCCCGGGAAATTCCCAGGGGCGTGTGGGAAACGAGGATGAAGGAGCCCGGGCACCACTAAACTACGTGGCCAAAAATTGGAAAATGTTGGATTTTCATACTGTTTTTGAGATATTTTTAGGTGTCATTTACAAAACGCGACAAGCAATTGCATTGATAATTGATACATTAAATATATACATGTTGCTAGAGCAAGCAATAAAACACTTGTTTTGGGGATGTGTTTGAAATAATCAATGTACTATTTTTTTGTAGCCAGTATTTTGTTAGTCTCATTTAAAAAAAAAGTTTCACTAAAAATAGTTATATAAGAGTTTTAATACTGCATTCTAATTTCATTTTCGTGAATCTTGATTTACATTTACACTATTTCTCATTATTTATATTGTAAAAATGTTTTCTCTAAGATTTTTGAAACGCTTCCACCATGTTTTTTTTTATAATCTATATGTAACGAAAGATCATGTATCTAAAAATGGAATACCTACTGAACATAATAACTGACTCTTCTATTTCGAGTTTTCTGGAATATTCTACGGCATGTCTCCGAATACTTCGTTCGATATTTCTGAAATCATTTATTTATTTGTTAGTGCCAAGATATCACATTTTTCAGTGGATTCTTCTCTACACTCTTGACTATTTATATCTTAATTGTTATTTTTGATTTCTTATGTACATTTTTCTCAAGTATCTAGTGTCGCTTTTTGTTTGTGTGCTTGTGTCCATACTTTGTGTCTAGTTTCACATCACAACAACACAACACTTATGTTGGTCACGCTATGGACACTATGGACTTTGTGCATTCACATTTTGTACTTGTAGCATTTCTTATACATATGTAACTTGTTATTCCCACTTAATGGATAATAAGTACGTCCCAACTGTCATTTGTCCCTGCGCCTTGGAGGCAGAGAAGAGGTTTTGTGTTGACGCCTCCCCGTCCCGCTCGCATTCCCATGAGTGTCAACGGGGCGATGAGTACGATCACTTTAGCATTGAAAAATGCGAAACATGTGTGGCGAAAGAGTAGGGCCGATATGGGAGAAAGATAGAACGGCCCCTGGGTGTGTGGTAGGTCCTCTTCTCCCTATTCTCTACTCCCTTGACTTATCCTGGAGAACCCAACGTAGGTACGTCATTTGTTCAAGTTAATAACTCATCAAATATACTCACTATCTTATTAATTGCATTCATAAATTATTTATTGATTAACTTGCTAAAACATTGTTTGAAAATCTGCGGTTTTAATTCAGTTCGGTAAACGCGGGACGAACGATGAAATCACAGTGGCGTGCAGAATCCGACGGAGGAGTGTACATTGTTATAGTAATAAATTTAGGCGCTGACAGACGGACCGAATTTTCGTCATTGTGTCAATGCGACAAACGTATATATATATATTATATAATAATAATACCGCGCTTCGTACTGAACAAACCGTTAGTCGTGTGTTACACACGTAAATGCATCGATATTTGTTGTAATATCGCTTTATCTCGCAAATTAATCCATGAAATGTATTAAGATTTCCGAAAAATTATTTATTATCGAATGATATTGCCATGTGAGTATTATTTTTATATCTTCTTCAAATATAGCAAATTTATTTTGTGGTGACATAATTATAATTTATATAAATTAATTTTGTAAACACCACTTATTTATTGAAAAAATTCAATATGACTAATTGAATGTTATAAATAATCAGGTTCTTTTTGCAAATAGTCATCTTTTAAATTTATTTTCACGTTAAGTAGGTACTTTATATTATCATTTTCCATATATAACTTTTTAATATTTTTATCTATACTTCGATTTTTAAATTCTATTTTTGTTATCCTGACGAAGAAGCCATTGGCTTCAAAACATGTTGAATTTTTTTCAATAAATAAGTGGTGTTTACATTGTTAATTTATATAAATTATTTTTATATTTTTACCTACATAAAAAAATGTTAATACGATCAATTTGAATCAAATAAATTTTCATTAAATCAATTCAATTCAATCAAAAAAGAATGTGCTTCTGCGTATGTTCTAGACGTTTATATTTCAGTTAATCTTGCATAATTAAAATAATTAAACAATACGCATTTTTTTCAATTTTGTTCTTCACCGAGTCTTAAGTAAAAACGTCTTCTTGTAACAAAGTGTGACTTTTTTACAGTATAGTATTTACATAGGAGACTATTTAGTTTGATCTTTTCAAAATTGTTTAAAAATTTACAGGCTCATTGTAATATTTTTAAACGAGGCGAACGTGTTGGCACCAGATTGGTGCCGAATTGCTGATAAAGCATCTGCGCTACTTACGTCCATTCATTTTGGTGGTCTGCGATCAACATGTTATTTAAATATTGTTAAAAGTTAGAATTTGCATTTTTTTTGTAACTTATCGACATTGATTACACGACTCGGCACTCGCACAAAAAAATGCAGTGCAGCTTAGTGTATTTTTGTTTCTATGTATATATAATTATAAATAAATAAATATAGAAGCTTTCAAATTTTTAATTAATCTTTAATAATAAAAAACTGGGATTAGAGTCTCTCTGAGTTTGTGGTCCTCACAGCTGAGCAATACACATCTGATAATAAGTAAAGCAGTCTGTTCCACACAGAGATGATATTATTTCTTTAAATACAGTCAGATGACAAATTATTTGCGTTTGTATAATAATGTATATTTATCCACATTTTTATTCAAACATTTAATCCATTATCATCGACATTATTTACAGCATTAATTAAGCACTCTTCCTCTAATATCCGTTGTGAATTATCTTTTCGTTTCACAAAGGCTTCATAAAAGTCATTTTATTGCGGTATTCCGTTTTCTTCTTACGACCAATAAACAATAAATATTTCAAAGCGATACGGACATACAAAAATAATGTGATTTTTCCAAATCCTTTATTGAATTCATCACATCGCAATATCATTAACTGAATAAATGATACCTTTTCAATTTATACATCACTGGCAAACAGAGTTTATTCGTTTATCCTCGCACTGTACGACACCACTTTCTTCCGGCAAAATTCTTTACATGTCGGTTCATGTATTCTTTATTATATTACACAAATGGAAATGTATTTCTGTTTGTTGAATAACCCGAGCTTTGTACGGGATGTTTCTACACAAATCATGAGCGACAATAAACACGTATCGAAGCGTACCCCGATCCCCCGCCTGCGCCTCCCCGACCTGGGTAAAGATTTGAGTATCAATGTTCCAGTAATATAATCTGATAGATCAATAAAGTTATACATGCTGCTTATAATTTTGTCAATTAATATTTTTGCATTCGTATTACTGTTATACGCTGCGAGTTTTGTGATTTACTAAATCCCAGACTGAAATAAAAATGACATTTATCGCACTTGATTACACTTAATCGAATTAAATAGTAGAAAATTTATTCATTCTATTATAAAAAACGACATTGTATTATCCACATTGTTTTTTTTTTCTTTACGAGAAGCATTAACCGTTTCTAAAAAATAATTTGCAAATTCAAAACAATTGTTATTACTGAGGTATCTTAAATGATATTTTATTCTATATTAAAACTACTTGCCTTTTTACTAGTATATACAACGCATTAGGTACTCCAAAATACGTGTTGCATAACATATCATTATGCATATTGCGTACCTATATAGCGATCATCAAAATTTTTAATTGGGTTATTAAAATCTTATATAATTAGTCTACTTAGCATTTATTTTGTACTTATTATTACAAGTATAGTAAATTTCATTTAAGAAAGACAATCGAATTAGTATGTGTGAGCCTTGCGTGCGACGCACGTTGTTTCGCTGTGTTGGTGTTTACGGATATAAACACCAACATAACGAAATAATGAGCCTCGTACGCTCGGCTTATACATACTAATTAGATTGTCTTAAATACATAGAAAGAGGTCTACATCTAGAGTTTCGAAATGAGCAGTCCTTCACCTAATGTAATAACATAAGTCACCAATTGAGATAGAAATGAAACTACAGTCGAACTCGGTTATAACGAGCTCGGATTTATATCCGAGGAGATCCCGGCTATAATGAGAAAAACTGTGAATTCATTTTGATTTGCGCATATTCCCATACAATCGGTCTCGGCTATAAGGAGCGCGATTCCTGGATATACGGAGCAAATTTTAGAAACTCTACAGACATATTTGCTTGGATTGCAGAAAAAAGACAAATACGTACTCGTAACAATCAACTTTTTCACTTTGCTTTTAAAGCGGCTCACACTTAATTAGGGTTCATTTTATGATGTACACAAACTTGTGTCCGAAAATCCCACGTGCGCAGGCAAGTAATAGTTTACTGAAGGTCGAGAATACTGGTTATATAACTCCGATTATTGGGGGTTTCCAAAATGTTTATGGTGATAGTTTATTTAATGCAGTTAACTGTATTAACATTTAAAAGCCTAATCAGTTAAAAGCGAATTGTTCTATCCGAAACATGTTCACTAACACACGAAAGTGTCTCTAGGTTCGCGAAAAAGTCGAAATTATCGGCGTCAAAAAATCTGTAAAATCGTCTTCTACAGTTTCATCGCTCTGGAAAGATAAGGATGTTTATTTAACTGCCTTTGAAAATAACATCATACAATCAAAAAAAATTGTGAAAAAAGTGAATCCCGGATATAAGGAGTCCCGGCTATAAGGAGCAAATTTAGTCGGTCCCGTCGCGTTCCTTATAACCGAGTTCGACTGTATTATAATTACAAAATAGCTTAATACATTAATAATAAATAATGTTTTAGCTAATTATTATTTTTCATTGATTTAATTTATTGTGGTACTTTTTACAAAGTACCTAGTACATTAATGTCGCCACAATCGTGGCATTCCAAATCCAACACTTCGCCCTAGCAGGAGCTACCTACCGGCGGTCTGTACCGATATATCTCTGTTCTGACCTTTCAGCCCGGGACAACATCGGTTTCGGGATCTCTCCTAGACACGTAGTATATTTGGTTAGGTGGGTAGGTCTTAAGACTGTCGCGACACTTTCCTAAGGTAAACTCTGACACCACCATCTGATATCAAACCCCAAAACCAGCATCCATTGCGAAACATCCCGCCTATATAAATATATTATTCAAATGAGACGAATTTAAGCCGGTATCATCTTGTATCTGTCTTGAGACCCAAGGCGAAGGAGAATATCCATCTCGAATGGTTTTGTCAGTCGCAGTTTAAAATAAAAGTAATTAAGGACTGAAGCCTTTATAATAATTATTTTGGGATTTTTCTTAACAAGCTTTTGATCATCACAGCCAATAACAACACCATTTTATTTTGTACTTTTCAACCTCGTCGATGTAGTAATTAGTATCTAATATATATAGATGTTCAGATCGAATAATAATGAAGTCGACTCTTTGTTTCATAAGAAAAAAGTTTACATTACTATTGTTATTTTATAATAATATAACGATATAATGTGCATACAACACACGATATATATACATGGTCTCTCGACAAAAAAGAGGTCCAAAAACGTCGAGTAATGCAAAGAGAAATAGAAATAAATATAAAAATAAAAAAAATTAGTCAATACAGCGCCATTTTCTTTAAAAAATTCACTTCAAAGGCGCTTCAAAATTGTTTAGTCCTACATTACTATGATATTTAAATTTTAATTGCAAAATTGAATGAATGGAAATGATTTTTCAAGACGGTGCGTTTTCATTATTTAAAAATAAATTAAAAATGCGTTGTTCCAAATTACGAATAGTTGAAAGTTCCACTCCTTTGCTCCTAACACTGCAAATGCTCATTTACTAAATATGGTGTTTTTGTGTGCTCACCAAGTTAGTTTTCTGGCAGTGTTGATC
This sequence comes from Agrypnia vestita, assembly GCA_016648135.1. NCBI lineage: Eukaryota > Metazoa > Arthropoda > Insecta > Trichoptera > Phryganeidae > Agrypnia > Agrypnia vestita. The sequence continues at coordinate 67,458 of JADDOH010005469.1, forward strand.
GGTTCTACCACCCTTCCTTCAGATGTAGAGTCTATCTCAGAGTATGGCGTCTTCCGTTCAAGAATTTCTTCGCTCTTGAAAATATAAGATGCACGTTCAGCGTCACACGAAGTGATAGGAAAAGAAACGCGTGGATAAGAACGCTGAAAATAGTAGCTAATGTAATTTGTGCTTCAAGAAAATGAAATGACAATGAGCAGACCACATCGTTCCAAGAACGGGCAATTGCTGATCGTGTGCAGTCATCTAGTGGTTCCATAGAAGAATCAGGAGATTGAGGGATCGGGAACCCTCGAGATCAGGCTGCACTAAAACGCGTCGTACTTACTAACAAAAGTATCTAAATACGTAACAGCGAATAATAATGAGAAATAACATAGAATGTGTGGATAACTGGAAAAGGCTGAAAATGATGATGACTATTGTGTGTCATATATAAATTATAGATAGATAGATTTCGATTGATTTATTTCACATTCATAGGTGACAATTTTTTGTTATATAAGCATGTTTCAGTGTTGCTGAGGGTCTTGGCAGCAATGTAAACACTACATTAATTTGATGCCCTGCCTGCAACACTAGTATTTTACTGTATTATAGCAGACAGTGCTCTTCCAGTAGGTATAGTATATGTGCAAGAATATTTATTATTTACATAAAGTAGTTAATGCATGAATAATTCTTAATGTCAATAAAAAATAAGTATAATAATAATAATTAATTATTAACCAATTTAATAATGGTGTAAATTCTATATTATAGACAGTAAAAAATGATGTGAATTTGATAGTGAATAAAAGAAACTAAATAAAGGAAGTTGAAAAGATTAAAATAAATGTTCATATAAGTACGAGTATTTTTCAAATTTTGTTATACTATAACATATTGTTAAACAAGTAGTGTACAAATTACGTGTATACTATTTGTTTCAATAGATTTACATTGAATTACCGCATAGTTCGTGGCAAGTCGCTTAATGAAATTAATACATGGGTGTCAAAGCAAGTCTCCAAAGGTCTTATACCGTAAAACTGTTACTTAAAAGAGCTTACCATAAAACTTGGCCATTTTTCCTAAGCTCTGAGCGGGCTGTTACGTGTCTTAAACACAGATTATAAATAATCAGAGTTTGAACTCCGCTCGCGGACCCTGCCCTCCGTCCTTCATGTACGCACGTGCGTCCTCTAAACCTCCCTTATTGTAGAATCAAAACCGCTTATCGGCTCTCCCAATTATGCGTAAGTAAAAAGTTCCCTGGCTTATCTTTTCCCTCGTCTGAAGATTTGTTTTCCCGGTAAAAAGAACTCTAGTTCTTCCTCCGCGCATACATTTCTAGCACCTGATACATTTTCAAAGTTCTTTGCTGTTTAAAGGATTTATTTCCGTTCCAGTCACGTGCGACATTCCGAAGAACGTTCTCATAAATGTTTTATAACTAGCTGTAACCCGTCAAAATAAATGTAAATTACGGTACTTTTACATGTCGGTTTTTTCGTAATTCGAAAAAAAATTGTAAAAAATTAAATAAAAAATTTTTGGAAAAAATAATTTTTCGAAAAAAAAAACTATAAAAAGTTACGGACGTTACACAAAGTTACGCGGACGGACGGACAGACAGACGATGATATTATTATAATTGAGATGGGATGGAACGCTAATATGCAGTCGTGCGATTATGACAGGTTTATATATTATACTGATAATAATTTCACATTAATTCTGTTCGTAATCTAATTGTTGTGCATTTAAAAAAACCCTGACGGTAATGAATACTCCTGGGGATTTTGTCAGGAAGAGGGATGTTCTCGTACTTTATTTGTAAAACTAATTATATTGTTATTAGGATAAATTATAGAAATCTCACAGAGATGAAGCTATTTATTTATGAGAAATTTGGATCGAAGGCTCTTATACGATGGTTCAGGGCTAACAATTTCATCAAAAGTTCATTATTCATAATTATGAATAACTTAAGTTTGTTTATGTTTTAGAGCTTTCTGATTGATGGTATTCATTATTTTTACATTAATTTCAAACCTGTCAAACTTAAAACATCAAAGTTGGCGGCATTACAATATTATACAATAACTGTCAGGATACAGAAATAGCAATGTTGCTCATTTCAGAATACTAATATTTATCAGTTTCGGTAGTAGGCTCAACTTTTTTCAGGATAGAATAATATAAAGTTTATATTTAAATTATTACGTCAGACCACAAGATGTTTTGCGTTCTTTGAAAATTTTAATTACTTTTTATCGACCATACTAGCATTTTTAACTGTAAATATTAGCATTTTATTCGTTGTAGATATGTTCACTAGCGTATCATTCATTGTATATAAGGTAAACTAGCACTTCATTCATTATAAATAGATAGGTGCACTCGTATTTCGTTCCCATTTGTCGAGAGACGCCACTTGTATGTCGTGTCGCATGATACGCATCCGCCAACCCACCAACTGAAGTCTGATTGTAATGCGATTTTCACCTACTTATGTCGGGTATCATTCATTGTATTTAGATAAACTAGCATTTCATTCATTGTATGCAGGGTACACTAGTATTTCATTCATTATAAATAGATAGGTGCACTCGTATTTCGTTCCCATTTGTCGAGAGACGCCACTTGAATGTCGTTCCGCATGATACACATCCGCCAACCCACCATTCTCAATGAAGTTTGATTGTAATGCGATTTTCACCTACTTATTATATGTCGGATATCATTCATTGTATTTTAGGTGAATTAGCATTTCGTTCATTTTATTGTAGGGTACACTTTCATTTCATTCATTGTATGTAGGGTACACTAGCATTTCATTCATTATAAATAGATAGGTGCACTCGTATTTCGTTCCCATTTGTCGACAGACGCCACTTGAATGTCGCGCCGCATGATACACATCCGCCAACATACCATTCTCAATGACGTTTGATTGTAATGCGATTTTCACCTACTTATTATATGTCGGATATCATTCATTGTATTTTAGGTGAATTAGCATTTCGTTCATTTTATTGTAGGGTACACTTTCATTTCATTCATTGTATGTAGGGTACACTAGCATTTCATTCATTATAAATAGATAGGTGCACTCGTATTTCGTTCCCATTTGTCGACAGACGCCACTTGAATGTCGCGCCGCATGATACACATCCGCCAACATACCATTCTCAATGACGTTTGATTGTAATGCGATTTTCACCTACTTATTATATGTCGGATATCATTCATTGTATTTTAGGTGAATTAGCATTTCGTTCATTTTATGTAGGGTACACTATCATTTCATTCATTGTATGTAGGGTACACAAGCATTTCATTCATTATAAATAGATAGGTGCACTCGTATTCCGTTCCCATTTGTCGAGAGACGCCACTTGAATGTCGCGCCGCATGATACACATCCGCCAACACACCATTCTCAATGACGTTTGATTGTAATGCGATTTTCACCTACTTATTGTATGTCGGATATCATTCATTGTATTTTAGGTGAATTAGCATTTCGTTCATTTTATGCAGGGTACACTATTATTTCATTGTATGTAGGATACACTAGCATTTCATTCATTATAAATAAGTAGGTGCACTCGCGTTTCGTTCCCATTCGTCGAGAGACGCCACTTGTGCCGCATGATACACATCCGCCAACCCACCATTCTCAATGAAGATTGATTGTAGCGCGATTTTCACCTACTTACGTCGGGCTAAATTATAAAGCAAACCGCAACACGGATGGAGTTCACCTTCGGCGGAGGAATGCGCCGTAGTTATCTATGAAATTACTCAATGACTCGCGAAATACGCTTCCAATGTAATATACCCGTGCGTCGATCGATCTGCCGCGAACGCACCCAGATGCATTCCACAGGTTGGGTTAGTTCCCAACAAGGGTACGCAGAGTTGGATCGCTATTTTACTTAAAATACTTGGCGTTCCTTCGTTACAAAGTTTATCGCGATGATTTATTTGCCGCTTTCAATTTTCGTCCCTAGTTTAATAATGTTTCATCTGCCTGCCGCGGCGCCCGGGGGCGGCGCGGTCCCACGTCCGCATCAATCGTGCCTACTTTCTTCAATACATTTATCGTGACATCATTTTTATTAGACAAAAGCGCTTTTTTTGTAAAATAACTTTTAAACGATTTCCAAAGTAATTTTCTTTTGTCGAAGGCGTAAAATTATTCCCATTTATTTTATGACACTTTTTATGGTTTGAGTATATTTAAATAATGTATAATTACTCTATTTGTTTTTTTACAAAAAAAAACCTATAAACTATATCAAAAAAATGTTAATATGAAATAATATTTTAAACATAATTTGTATTAAACAAAACTATTATTATTCCGGTGTTCTTTCGACTATTGAACATAAGGACGTTTTTGGCTTCTTTGATACCCAAGAGGGTTTTTAAAGCACGTGTTAAGGAGGCATAAGTTACAATAGAAATAGGTTTAACAGAGGGCTATTTACAAAATTAATTAGATTATTTATAATTAAGTTGTTAAAACTTTTATTATTACTCAGTTAGATAATAACTTTATATCAAATGTGGTAAGTCGATGCAGTGTCGTTCGGCTTGTATGAATTAATGTTACTAAACTTTAGTAATAGAACCACCGAAAACACACACCCGAATTACGTACGTATACACGTGCCGATTCCGCTTTCAGGTTAATTGTTCAACGTGGGAAACTTCCCGCGAGCACGCGTGCGTTTTCACGTTTCGGCCTTGCTCGGGCAACTCGGAGGCTCACCCGCCTATTGTTCCCGCACAGTCACAACTACATGATTGCTAAACCCCTTTGAAAAGTTTACGCTGAAAAGTTAATCCCACATCCTTATTATTTAATCGCTCCCGCGTACACCGAATCCTCGCTCCTCTGATCTATTGAGCCCGCGGGCTCCGTTTTATCCGAAAATTTCGAGACAATTATTCAATTGTTTCACTCGGCAAACAACTTTGGGCGGAGGCCTTAAGAATTTCCCGCCATTAATGTCGCGGAGGGTAATCCGGTTTTGAAATCTTGAAAATTTGTCTAGCTTAAATATGGTAGTTGTTACACAATAAAGTGTCTACGCTCTCCCCGAGCTAAACTTGAGATCAAACCATTGTAATCCTATGATATAGATTTACACCTTCAGGTGAAACTCGGAATTAGCGAAGTTGCCGCACTCCCAAACCGCTATCTGGTGCCTGGGCCACGGTCGTTTGTTCGAAGGTTTATAGCTAAGAAAATCACCCCACATTCGAGAGAATGGATTCAGCGATCTTCTCCAATTTGGACTAAGTGTAATTTTTGTAAGTGTCGTGCTTTCATCTCAAATCATTCAGTAATTTCTGCTTTCTAATGAAACTTATTCTCGCAAAAACAAAATTAAAATATAAATAGAAAAATGTTTTATTTAAACATTTCTACATTCTTTCACATGTGATATTTAATTTTATTATTTCTTCTTTAATATATACAAAATGACTATGTGGTAACATTATTTATATATTTAACAATAGTACATTTTGTATTAACCACTAATTTGTTGAATAAACAACATGTTTTGGGGCCAATGGTCTCTTCATCGGGATATAGTAGATACATGTTGTATCCTGATGAAGGGACGTAATTAAAAATGCTCACCCATTTACGTCCTCACTATACCGGGGTGTTCTGTAAACAAGTTACACAATGCCCCGGGTCGAGTGCATTTTAAATTGAATTAAAATATTCATCCGCAATATTAAGAATAGCATTATCGCATGCATTTCTGGTCACCACGCCATTTCGACCGAGAGCGGTTGGTACATTTTAAAAACTGCAACCGCAAAAGCGAACCGCAAATTACTGACAACGAGCACAATTTTCGTATTTATTATTCAAGCCCGCTTCACATTTCCCACCGTGGTTATAAAATTTACATTTGTCTCAGCTTTGTGGGAGCACTTTAAAGCTTTACTATTTAATCCTAAAAGTTTTAATAAAAACTAGTTGAAAGCACATTGCCGTAGTTCTTATGCCCTGTCTACAGAATTGATAACTTCATCCACATCGGGCTACGCTTTGCTTTTTAATTAATGTATTTGCTTTTTAAAATAATAGATGTTTCACTTCGTTAAAAGGAAACGTATAAAGTCGAAAATTCGACGTGAAAAAAATATTCTTTCACGTCGAATACACGCTGTAAAAGTTAACGTGCTGTGCAACCTATTCATAACAACAAACAGTTTATGTGGTCACTTTTGCGCTGCTAGCTATAAATGCATGTTAACCCTTATGTTACTTACCACCCGGGTACCTGGGTACCCACTTTCGACTTCAAGTTTATATAATTAATTTGAAAGGGAGGGAAATAAACAGGAGACGAACATTACTATGAGAAGTAGTGACCTTCTAAGAAGCTATTTGACCACTGTCTAAATATCAATTTGTGAGATCCAAAGTAGAATAATAATAGTAATATGGGGGAACGTCCATCCAGGTTGAGTACCCGGGTACCTTGGGTAACAACTAGTATGAGAAATTCCGGGTAGTATCATAAAAGTTAACGAGACTGATAATATTTTCTGGTGCTTTCTCAACATGTTCAATGCACACACAACATAATTTTTTCTTTATAGATTTTATCATCATTTTGAATTTATCGATCTTAAAATTGTACATATTAGTTCTGCCTTTTTGATATTAAATTAATTGGTCCGTTGGTCCAATGAACGCTAAATTTCATGGATTTTGTCGTAAGCTTGCACACTTCACGAGATTATGTTATCTTATGCATCTTGTGATCCAATGGTTGGTGGTTCGAGCCCCATTCCTCTTTTCATAGCACAAGCGTTTAGCTTAGTTTGAAAGTAGTAAGCAAAGTAGTATATTCGCGTATTTAATTTAACGAAAACTTTCTTATCATTATTATATTGATGGCTTTTCTATTTTGCATCTCCATGACATTGTCAATTTTAATTTATTTAAAAAATAATTACTGAAAGATATACATTGTCCTTATTCATTAGACGTTTAAAACATTTCAAACTCTCTGTAATTTGTATTAATTGGAGATGTTCAAAAATATCCAATCAATTTGACCGAAACGATTGGAACCTAGTTAAATGTAATTTGTATCTGGTGCCCATTGAGCCAAGAGACCTCTGTAGCGCAGCACACCGCGATAAGCCCGAGCTTAAGCTAGGTGATATAATCATACCACCACGTCCGTTAAGTGCGGGAGTAATTGAGATCTGAGCACGAAGGTTTTACCAGATAATGGCCGAACATTCCTCGGCGGCGCTGGGCCGCTAGGTGGTCTGAACTGCATAAATGCACCGCGGCAATTCCACGGCATCAGAATGCGCCCTTACTTCGATTGTGCCCGGGTCATAAATTAGGTTCCCGGGCGGTAATTAATTGTGGAGAGGTATTCGATTAACATGTTCTCGTCCGGCCCGGAACGATCTCGCCGATTATCGGTTTTCCATTTCGTGCCATTCACCTTCATCACTGTTTGTTATTATCCAATTAATTAATTATATCGCTCGAGCGTGTAATCTGCGTGCGACGTTATTTTTTTAATTACCGTTTTTGGTATCAAAAAAAGAATTTGTTACCGTTTTAATCGGACCCGCTCATCGATTTAGATTAAGTTTATTAATTTGGTAGACTGTGAAATTTTATCCGCTGTATCTAGGTATTTTCAAATTAATTGTTTAAAAATTTCTGATAATTCTAATTTAGCCTATTTTGTATCTTGGAAAGTAGAATATACCTATGCGTCATAAATTTGTGTAAGCACACATATATTTGTTTCAGTTATTGAATAACACTATGTTGATTTAGAAGAAATTAAACATTTTTGTGATTCAGACTAATTTCATTAATTTGGTCAAATGAGAAGTTTTTTCTGCTAAAGTGTTTTCAAATTAATTGTTTTGAATATTCAAATTATTATTATTTTTAAAAAAAATATTGTTTCGGGGGTAAGTTTGTAGAACTCCATAATCTCACATATGAAAATAAGAACCCACTTGTTTTTTTAGTTCTACTTGTTTAATTTTTGTGAGACGCATTTCGCTTTGTGGGGGCATTGTTAGTCAATCTTTTTTATAAATAAAACAAATAATTCATTTATTTGTTTATAAAATGGTGTCACAAATTTGAAATTTGAAGAATAGTTACAATTTTACATTCAACAACTTTTATTTATTTGAAAACAATTGAAAGAAACAGCTGTATAATTTTATCTTTATGGATCCTTGGTTAGTAATATGTAGGTCATATTTTTATTTAAGAATGTTTAAGTGTATATTTTTTCAGTTTAGAACCTCGTTGAATTAGAATTAATTAATTTACAACGTTTGGTCATCTTGCGATTTAAACATGAGCGTTGAGCGTTTAAGAGTTAGTGAAAGTTGTACACCACACCGTCACACCAAAGTGACCACCCTTCGAGTGCCGAGTGGGCCACAAAATGGTCCAAATTACACACCTTCCTCCTTCCGTCGCGGCTGCAATTGTCTTTTAATAATGCTCATCCTCGCGCTCCCAGATACGTCGCGCCAGACAACACCTGTCCACTTTATCAAAAGGAAACTTCTAACGATTCCGTAACGTATCCGAGATTTATTTCAAATTAATAGCGTTTTACAAAGTTGTCCGACTTTGACAGTTTGTTGTATTTAGCCACATGAGGCAGTCATCTGGACATGCGCCTAACATCTAACAACTGTTCGAAATCTCTTTGAAAGCTCTCGACCGAAGGTGCCGTAATTAAGTGTTAGTTCCAGCACTGCCTTCGCTGATACGGGTCTAATTAATGTGATCGTTTCATTCGGAACACATGTTCTTTAATGAAGCTTTATTGATTGGCAAGACGCGTACTTTGTGGAACGCCTAGCGGTTATTAACTTTGTACCTACACGGTAATCGCGCAAAATCTTTCCGTAAATGCGTATATTTATTGGAATAATTTTTCTCGATATTATTTTGGTTCACAAAATATCCAATTAACTCAACGTTTATCGCTTTCATATTACCGAAATCGCGAGCACAGCTATTTGTGTACATTTATTATGGAGTAATACGAATATTTGAATTACGATTTCGTGTTAACATTTTTTGATTGAGTGCAATTAATTACCGTTTGCATGAAATTAATAATTTAAATGTCAAATCCGAAATTCGTGTATTGAATTAGTATTCCAACACAAAATCATGAACCCGTTTGGTTTACTACAATTTTAAAATGTTTTTTTTTTACTGAATACTTTGTGACTCTGCTCTCCGCATTTCTTCATTGTTTGCAGTAGATAGGTATCTCTCCATCTATAAAGACTACCCTAATAAATCGTATTCAGCGGCCTTATTCCGAGTTTCGCGCTAGCGAGGCAGATCGTTAACGTGAGCAGTCCGACCGCGTTATCCAAAGTTTATATTACGTACGCGACTTTTGGACCGCTCACGATTTTCTCGCTAGTGCGTAACCCGATATAAACCTGGCCCATTCCATGATTGGTTACTATATGCTTATTTTTTTCAGACTTCTGCGATACGTCGTTTAGGCAAGTGTAATTTTTGCGGTAACATTATTTATGTAAATTAAAAGGAAATAAGGATTATAAAGATACTTTGTATCGAACCACTGTTTATTGAATCATCAACGTGTTTCGGAGCCAATGGTAGCTTCATCGGGATACAACGCTCACTAAAAATTAAAATTCGAAGTTTATAAATTAACAAAAATGAAAAGTAAAATATATGGGAGTTGAATAACTAATGTGAAAATAAATTTAAAGGTTGAAGATTTGCAAAAATATTTGTTTATTTATAACATTTAATTTTCTATTAACACTTTTTCGAATATTTTCTTATCCTGTCATTTTTTGTATGTTAAATTTCTAAGCACTTCTTGATATCAAAAGAATGGTTCATTTCCGAAAGATTATAAGAAAATTCCGAAGAGTTATTGCTATCTAAACATCTTAAGTACTCCTTAATTCTAATATTAAAATTTCTGCAAATTTTACTTACCTATAAAAAAAAAACATCACTTGTAGATTTAAAAACAATCATCCTTATTCTTTTTATTATAACTCATTAATTTATTATTATTGGTTTAGAAAACTGGTTGTGATGTTTTTAATGATTAAATTTGAAAAATTATTATTTAGAAACGCTTTTCAAAAAATCAAAAAATCTTTTACTTATATATAGTTTTTATTAACATATTATATTATCTATTAATTCAATAGTATATAGCCATTATGTATTGCAATTTATTTGATTATATTTGATTCAATGTTAATCTCTTTACAGATAAGGAAACATTAACTAATCTACTAAGCATAGTATGAAACATGTAGATGATTCAACAAATAGTGGTTTTATGCAAATTGTTTTCTTTATATTAATGTAATTTTTCTACTAGGCAGTTGCTTTTTAGAAGGGTGAAATAATGGAAATGTAACGGAAACTGTTAAATTTATATCTTAATTATCAACCTTTATTTCGTCTGTCAAACTTGAGAACTTGAGATTGCGAGGCCTCCACTCGAACCATCATCTCGTCAAATCTGTCTAGACCATTGCCATTTGAGCACTTGATCATGAAGAATTTTCAGGTCTTTTTCTTCTTGTTCTACCCCTTATCCTATTGGGTCGGGGTCCCTGTACCGTATAGGAGGTTCCAACTCTTCCTGTTTTGGACTGCGCTCTCCACGTCCGCCCAATTTAGTTGCAACCTCGCTTCACAGCAGTCCTCCAACCGTTTCCGCCAGCTCCTCCCAGGACGACCCCTTGGTCTTCTGCCTTCTGGTCTTGCCTGGAATATCCGCTTTGGCAGTATATCTTCCCGCATCCTCAAGATATGTCCCAGCCACCGTGGCTGTGATTTCTCGATAAATGTCAATAACGGTTTCGCTTCGAGACATTTTCTTATTTGCGTGTTTCTTATTTTTTCCCTTCTGATAACTCCTACTACTGCATTTCACTTTTCAGGTCACGTCAGTAATTTAGTTTTCTGACAAACTCTTACATCATGTATGGCAAGAATCATCCCTTCTATTACACATTGGTACATAAAGACATAGATGAATAAACGTGAATTAATATTTTTATTTTTATTCGTATTATTGATGTGATTAATTGCTTGCAATCTCCAGATTCTTATTCTCACAAGAACATAAAGACAATTCTTTCACAGTGTGTGCGTAGCGACGTCATTCCCTGGAATGTCTTTATGCATTGTCTGGATTCGTACGATGCATTCACAATTTCTCATTTTCATTCTTACCAGATCTGGGGGAAAATTTTAATTTCAATATTTTATACCAATTTCAATTTTTTTCTGTCTGCAGACCACCGATCTTTGTGTCTGTATAGGATCTTGCATTCAAGCAGCCTCTGCAGCCATTCAAGCATTTGCATTCTTTATCACGTTAAATAGAATATACATTTTCAACCCTCACCACACCGGGATATATAACAATTGTACGCAACCGTTCTATCAACTGTTGATACTTATTTTCTTTTCAACGTGAAATTAATGTGTAATGTTAAACTGTGTTTTTAATTGTATCCTTTTTAATTTTATTTCGAATAGAATTGAGAAATAACATACTAGAATCATAGAAAATACGAATTTTATATTGCGCGTAGGTAAACTCAAATTACCAGGACATCTCCTGTTATCCGTCTCTGATTGTAATATCTCCGCTTCTGTCTTCTGACTCTGTTTACGCTGCTATATTTTATTCTAGTTCTAATACAGATGATTCATTGTTCATACACACACTTGAGTTTAGTTGTCTGGTTATGTTAGGATAGTATATATTTTTAAACAGTTTCAGAATGGAGTAAAAATGTATTTGCTACCATAATGTTATATACCAATCAGAAGTCAACAGATAGTGGCGGGCAGATAACAGGAAAGATCTGATCGACGTTATCGCGTGGAAAGGGTTAAAATGCTATTAATCTGAAGATGACGCGACCAAACTTCCGTTCTACTTTTCTTCCATACAGTTATACGAATCGGACTCGATCTTCATTTCGACACACTGAATCGGTGTTTCTTTTTCTAATTATTTTATTCGGCATTTAATCTAGATGCAATCAAATGTCTGTAGGTTAAATGGCAAATCGCTTTCTTTGCTAGCGAATTTCTTTGTGTTTACCGAGCTTGTTTCGCGTGTGTGTGTTGGCGAGCTGCTCTGGCTTATCTCGGTCTTGAAGTCAGCGTGAGAAAGCAATACGTGACTTGGCTACCGCGCGAAGTTGGCCCTGAGTGAAGAACCCATGGCGTCAATTATTCTTCACCATTTTTTACCGACATTTTCAAATATCCTCCGTTTACTTTACTAATAATTAGATTAGTTTTTTCGTTCGGAAGATTTTTCTCCTTGGTGATTAGCCTTCCGGTTCTATTCTAAAGCTTTTTAAAATTAATAAAGACACGATTGAAATTCAATGAATACTGTAATACCTAATTTCATATAGCGTTTAAAGAATCAACAATAAATAATTATCCAGTTTTTTAAACATGTAATTGCGAAAATTCATTCCCTTTAATACAAGCCAAATAAAATAATAAAAACATTCCAATTCCTTGGAACTTCTGCCTTTATCATTTTGTTTAACTTGTAATGATAATTCAACGTTCTTTAAAAAATCAGTCAGAAATATTTTAAAACATGCGACCTATTTATATATTACATAAACATTTATATTACATAACTCCATAACTATTGATATTTCGTCATGACTGCTTGAACATTTTCGACTCATCATCAAGGCAGGAATATAGTCCTATGAGGTTATTTATGTTTTCCAAATAACCCTGTATATATAAAAATGATACATTGTTGCCTTGGGCACTTCGTAATTATAAAATTATTTGACAAAGAACGAGTTCGAAGTGATAAAACCAATATTTATTGAATAATCTGTATGTTTCGAGACTAATGGTCTCTTTATCGGCATTCAACGTATACTCAAAATAAAAATTGGAAGTAGACACACTGAAAAAATAAAATAAAAATGTATTCTAGTTATATTTATTTTTTAAAGTTATATTTATCGGAATAATCCCTAATTTTTTACTTGAATTCATATGTTTCATATAAATTGTATTTGTTTTTTTTATGTAGCATTTATGAGTAAATTTTTATTTTTATATTTCAATTTTTGCAGGATTGGATTCCCTATTGACAAATGTATAAGGATAGTGACAAAAAAATATCGTTTAACAAAATGTAAATGGTTACTGTTGTATAATGTGAGCTATTCTCCTGGTAAGAAAAAATTTCGATTTGGTATTCCGGTGGTAACTTTATTTTTTCAAAAGATAGATTTTTCTATTTTTCTTTATACAAGTGATTCATCTTATTTGTTTTGATAAAACTCCCTACTTTCCAACTCACCAAATTGTAAATCAATTTTCTCGCGTATATTGGCCGTATCATATCCTTCGTGGCCTCGCGTTTGTTATGAAAAAACTATCGAAAAGGACGCGGAGCGAGGCAGTGCCTGTCATACACGAGAAAGGCATACTCGAGTTGGAACGAACACGAAATAAATATAGAGCTAGCCGCCAACCTTCGTCATCCGGCAAGAAAGGGAGAATCCAATCGCGAAATCAAATTATTTCCCGCCCGGCACAACAAAACGTCAAAATGGCCAATGTCGGCGAACGGGAAATGGTAGGAAGATATTGTATTTGCGGTTCAACGAGATCTTGTAGCGATAAGGCCCGAGAGTTATTTGATCAATGTTTTGAAAGGCAATGAACACGCGCGGATAAAAGGCTGATTCGTTATTTGTTGAGGCTTCCCTGATTGAATGCCGCCGACCACCGCCGAATGGTTATGTCAAAACGTGGCTCGAATGCCTAATGCGCCGTCTTGTGTGCCGGGGTAACGGTGTCCCTCGGCTCGCAAACTGGCGACATGTGTTTACTAAATTTCACGAGGACGACCTCTGGTCGGGAGTGCGTTTTTTAAATACATTTCTAGAATATTGATGAACTTTTACCGGGGTGACGAGATTCGCGCCCTCTGTCCGTCCGTTCCGCGACTAATTCGGTAACTAAACTTTTCATCAGCCAGGTAGCCAGAGGTCATGGAAGATCCCCTACCGCTTTTCTCGGGAAAGTATTAAAAAAAGTTGGCGGGACAAAGTGTAATTATTCTTCGGCGTGTCTCTGAATAATGTATTTCCACGAGATCTAGCAGCCTCGAAACACGTTCGGCTTAACTAGTCACCCGAGTTAATGCAAATCCTGACAAACTGTCACTTTTTATGTGTTCAAGCTTCCGAGGTAGGCACACACACCTCGGCTACGCCCAAAACTTTTAATTACATCGCTGAAATTCTACGGCAGACGCGCCAGGCGCCGATTCTGGTGTGGGGGACTTCTTATATTTGGCGTTTTAGAAACTTTGGCTTCGGGTTTTGCGTTTTAAACCTTTCAACTTGGATTAACTTACTTTCTTTTCTCATTAATATCGTCAGCGTCTGGCAGTTCCTCCATTTGCGTCGCCTTATCTGCTCGCTTCGTTACGGCGCTTATTAACATTGTTCATTTCGTTTCTAAATACATATTTGCCCGGGTGTCAGGAGTGCTTTAATTTTTCATAACTCGAGCGCGTTTGATCTACTTTGAAAAGTTCGATATTCTCTCGCGAGAATATCCCGGTGAACATCGCGGTATCGCGATGGCAGCATCTCCTTCCCAATTACCGCCCGCTTATTTCCGTCTCCGAGAAAAATAAACCCGCGCTTAAAACTGCGGGTACCAGGGCAGCAGAAGAGATTAAAAGTAATAATCTCCGTAATACCCGGGTAATAGCGGTGGCGCTGTTCGGCCAGATAAGATTCTGGTTAAAATTCACAAAGCCGCAGCGCTGCAGATTATCGTGTGCAGCGGTCTTAACAATTGTCCCGGGAGAAGTTTTAAATGTCGCCTAACATTTTATTGATTATTTCAATTACGAATTTTTCCAACTCCATTCAGTTGTGTAATCCTGATGTCTGTTCGGCGAAAAGCAATTTCGAAAACGTCCGCTTCTTCCGTAGCGAACGCATTAAACGTGATTAATTGCAGTGCCCGGGTTAGGGGGTATGAAATCTATGAATCGCTATTGGTAATAAAAGAAATTTCGGTGCATTTTGCCCGTAGTTGGGACTATATTTTTAAGTCCAATCGAAATGCTTGTACGAATAAATTTTTATGTTGACATTAAAACGAATGTATTCATTTTTGTATCGTCCAATGCAAACCTTATCAAAAGTTTTTCCACCGTTTGTCAAATTACTTTTAAAGATATGATGATTGTGTGTTGGCAATTCTCATTGCTTGGCGGCGCTGCTTGGCTTTATGCGCCCCCGGTAAACCGACAATCCCGTCTAAACCCTTTCTTCCTCTTAGAAATGGATTGCTGCGGCGATCGCCCGAGATGAGATAAGAAAAAATTAAGCTTTCCGCTTCATCTTACAACTCCCCGTACCCAAATATCTTATCTTAGGACCTTCAAACGGGATTTTTCTAAATTACCAACCTTAAATAAAGTCATAAGTGGCGAGCGATTATGACTTTAAAAATTTCCCGGTTCTTGGTTCTATCTGTGTTTATTCTAAAATTATACTACTTTAAATCCTTTCATTAGCGTTTTATTTGTGAGACCTGCTAGAATCTTCTTCAAACTTATTCTATCCTAGCTAAAATGACGGTACTTTTGCATGTTCCTAAAGAATAAATATTTATTTAATTTAAAGAAAGGAAAAAAGAAAAAAGTTTTTAGACTAAAGAAGTTACAGACGTTACACGAAGTTACGACGGACAGAAATTATTATAATTGTTTTAATTTGGTTTTGGATGTAACTTTTCTCTACCCCATGCTTCTCTCCATCAACCCATCATTTATCGCTGTCATACCTTTTCTTTCGCCTTAATATCTGACTTTGCGCATACTCTCCATTTTCCGACAAATTTTCGTTTTCAACTCTAATCTTATTGCCCTCATATTTCTCGTGTTCCCGAACACTCAATTTGTAACATTCCGCCTGTGGAACATTTCACGGAAAAAAATCAAAAGGCACCTGATTATTCTAAATAAGCCCTTTGAATTTATCCAATTTGAGTCGTTTCAGAAACTTATCTTGGTAAAAAAAATCCAATTTAACTGTAAGATATTTGAGTGACATGTCGTTTAAAGCATTATAATGACTTATTCAAAAGATTTGAAGTATTTTGGCACAAATATTATATAGGAGTAATATAAATAATTTGTTTTTTTGCCAATTTTATAAAACTAATATTTATCGCAAATATGAGTCGTGGAATATATTAAAATATACCCAACCACGATTTTTTATTTTGGATTTAAATGTGAATGTATTCTCTAAGCTCTTTCTTAATATTAGTTAATTAAGTGTCGTGTCAAGTATGAATCTGTAATTATTTAAGTTATCAACAAGATTTCAACCTTTTTCATTAGAATTGCCAAAAAAAATTAGTTCATGGAGTTAGGTAGGTTTTGATTTTCAACCAGTCATATAATAAATGTGGTCATTCAATTTAATCAAATGCATAGTGAGCTTTTTATACATAACCACTTATATAATAATATATTTATACAAACGGTTTCGGAAACAATCAGGGCTATCAAAATCATACAATTATCACCTTTTGTTACAAGATGTTTGAAGAACACGTACATTTGACCGTTTCGTATAACAAAATGCAGCAAAATGGTTTACGTCCTTTATATTAATTAAACAAAATAAATATTCACACATATGGAAATAAAAACAATTGTTTTTTAAGTTCTACCTTTTTAATTTTCTAAGACGCGTTTCGCCTTATGAGGGCATTATCAATGCTGTATGGAATAATGCATAATATCATAATGGTGTCTGGAATCCCCGCGTTTGAAAATTATCATTAGTGCACAAACATAATTTGTTACCAAGAGTATCACATTTATATCAAGTTATTAATCTATCCTCATCCTTATATGTATTACTTGTAATTAGCGTTTGAACAGAATTGTTTCTTAGAATCGTGCAGAAATCCAAAAACCTTAATTCTTCAAATTATATATAGCATATCTTTCTAATACTTTTCATATAAATACAAATTGTTGAATATAAAATATTTAGATTGATAATGCCCTCATAAGGCGAAATGCGTCTCAGAAAATTAAAAAGGTAGAACTTAAAAAACAGTTGATTTTATTTCCATGTGTGTGATTCTGGAGTATGGAGTATGGAGTACTACAAACTTCTGAATCAATTAAAAAAATATATTTTTTGATTATATGTTGATTGATTTTGATAAAGTAGAAACGTAAAATAAATGATAAGTTAATTGACACTTCATTTTTCCTTTCAAATTTGTTTCAGTTTTCTTTCAAATTTGATTACATTATTTTTGTATAGAATACGTACAGATTTGTCTTGTAATATTTATATGTGTATATACTTTTTTATTGATCAAAGAATTCACGTGAATAAAGAAGGAACGAGTCGTGCGGCTGGCCTGCACTTGAGATCGGAAAATCTGTCAATTTATTTGAGGTTTCTCTCGACGACGGCTCGTCGCGCTGCCAAGTGGCGATTGACTGAATATGGATGGGCTACCTTCAGCGCCGAGGGTTGGGGCGGTGCCCGCGCCCGCCCTTCGGTACCCTTTGATCTGTGGACCCTTTTTTCACGCAGGTACCTAATTTCTGATTTCAAAGAAATTCAATACCCCCCTCCCCCTGCGGGAGAAAAGGCTCGTTTCATTTCACGCGTATTTAGATGTCCGTCTTTCTTTTGTCTTAGATTTCGCTTTATCAAACATCTTGGGTACAATTTGCTGTCACGTACTCGGCCAACCAAAAAATGTACTTATCAAACATTTAGTTCACGAATATTTTGTATTTTATTTTTCTACGATTAGGGGTTGCAATTTATTTGTTTAAAGAAAGATATATTATTGTGTTGAAATAATTATTTCAGTTATTTATTCATTATATGGAACTTTCTGAAGTTTTCATTAATTTTCAATCACGCTTTATAACCAACAAAACGAACCAACCAAATATACCACAAGTAATTACAAAATAAATCTTATTTTGTATATTATTATATTAGCAATATATTCCTCCCCAAAACGAGTTTTCACTCCTGCTTTGGGAGGAATCCACATTTTTGGATGACATAAATATATAATTTTTTAAGTAGTGCATAATAACAATACGGATAATTATACTTAATCTCTATTGAGAGGCATTGCATGCTGGTGTGAATTACAAGTTTTTTTAGATTATTACAATAATAAAAATGCTATCTAATGATCTGGAGAATGGATTTTGTGGATAAAATAATCTTATTTGTCATTCGTTCATTGGCTCCATTTGTAGCCATATATCGATCTGACAGTAAAAAAGTGATTCGCTGCATTTTACAAATTTTCAAAACAATGATTTGTGTACCCGTGTAACACAATAGTGAATTTATGAAATATTTTAGGCCTTACGTCTTTTTTTCTATGTATGGGAAATACAAATAGAAAGTTTGCAGTTATAGTTGACTTACTTCTTCTCTTCTTAGTGAGGCATGTCAATTCTCTTTCGGCGATCACTCTGGCCTAGAGCTTCCATATCCTGTTCTAGCACAAGATATCGGACTAGTAAATTCTCTATGGATCTATTTTCTTTATTTTCGGTATTGCCAGTAAAATACCGGCGTCAATTTACACTTATTCCAGAAAAATACAATAACTTATACAGGGTTATTTGGAAAACATTAATAACCTCGCAGGACTATATTCCTGCCTTGATTATGAGTCGAAAATGTTCAAGCTATTATGACCTAATATCAATAGTTAAGGAGATGTGCGACATCAAAGTTTGCATTTTTTTTTTAAATATTTCCGACTTATTTTTTGTAAAACGTTAGACTATCATTACAGTGATTCATATCGATTACGAAAAATCAATGCGTTTCAATACAAGTTAAATAAAATGATAAAAATTCCAATTGGAACGTCTTCCAATTGGAATTCGAAAGTTTTTATTTTTTTTCTTTAACTTGTATTAAAGAGAATGAATTTTTCGTAATCGATATGAGTTACTGTAATGATAGTCTGACGTTTTACAAAAAATAAGTCAGAAATATTGAAAAAAAAACTTTGAAGTCGCATATCTCCATAACTATTGATATTAGGTCATAATAGCTTACACATTTTCGACTCATAATCAAGGCAGGATTATAGTCCTGCGAGGTTATTAATGTTTTCCAAATGACCCTGTATACGCGAACGTTTCTCCCGCGACCGGCACACACAGCCGCATACGCACACGCATGAATTTCGTGGTTGCCTTCTACAAAAGGGTGACGATTAATTTTGCTGTGTGTTTTTGCAAAAAGTGCATTATTTACTTGCAAGCTGTAATTAGTCAAATGAAGACAAGTGTTCGCCCGTCGCGAGGCAAAAGAATACATGCATTTCTCCCGCTTGAGAATTCTCATTACGGGCCCGACGTCTCTGGCTGGCACTTACAAAATGCGCAATTCGTTTCTGGAACGGATCGCGTAATAAGAATGCGAATAAAAAGGAATTTCTTCCTTACTTTTATTACGCGAATCGGATAAAAAGGCGGTCTGGAGACCACCGCGGAGCGACGGCCGAGAGCAGGCTGTCTCATAAATAAGGACGCTCTAATTATTTCCGTTTCGCGATGATTCTCAAACTTTCAGCTCGCTCTATCTGTTGCTCTCGGTCGATCCCTCGGTGAGCTGGATCAAGACCCGTTCTGCTTAGGTTTTAGCAACATTTCACTGCTGCGGAATCGACGTTTATTAAATATTTTTCACAAAATATTATTTTTTTAAATTTATGTCAAGATTAGTTAAGTTGCCTGTTTGTGCGTAACTTTTTGTTAGTAATTTCGTTCAAATCACGGCTGAAAAAACAAAATTACACGGCTGGAAGTGGGGCGCGATCCTCGGACGCGCTAATGCCAGCGCGGCTCCCTAGCTACATTACTACCACTGCCTCTCCGTGGACCGTCAAAAATATACTAGGTATATATATATTAGGGCTAGTTTTAATAATAAGAAAGAAAGCAGATAGTTTTATAGTATTACACCACCGGTATTGGAATACCAGTTTTGTAGTAAGCCTTCTTAGTTCCTGACAATAAGAGTTACAAGGTTATATCTTAAACTATTTTTCAACGCATTTGTTCTTTTTTGATCATTGTAATTTGATGATTTTTTCCCATGAAGTGGCGAATTATTATGTTTTATTTTAGGTTATTAATAATAATTTGGAATTGCTGTATATGTAATCATATTAGTCACTCTCATCGGTTATTTCCTGAATTTATACAAAGTTACATTTGTTAACTCTTTTGGTATTTTTGTAGATATATGGAGCTAAGGTGATTTGATGGCACTATGCAGAAGTTGTTTTAAGTTTACTATTTTTTTTACTACTTTTTGATATTGATATTGTGCATTTAATTTGTATACACATTTTGATATTGTGCGTTTAATTTGTATACAGACCTAACATTTCGTGTTTCGTGTATATTCAAACCATAACATTAATTTATTATTTTTCTTGTACGTTCACCAGTTTTTAGACTTAATTAAGAACAGTTTATGTATGTTTCTAGATTATTGCATTATTGTATAAATGTATTACATATTAATATAAGATATCATTACCAGCTTCGAAATCTAGGTATAGTTCTTGAGAAAAGACTACAGATGTCTCTAGCATAGTCCCTTCAAATAAACGAAAGGTTTACAGATTTGTAACATATGTAAAACTTTAAAAATTTTGATGTGTGAATATTCTTACGACTTGGTGAACGTTGCATTGTGTGGAGTGATCACTCAAGCCAGCTCATATAAGTCTTTAGCCCTGGGCCATCTTATACAAATACTTCCTTACATCTTTCTCATATAAATACTTTCGTCTCTGTGACACTTCTATAATTCATCTTAATTAAAGAAAAAAATATTTAAAAGTATTTTTTTTAATAAGAGTAGAAAGCAATAACAAAATTGAAAATTAAATGATTAAATTACACACATTTCACATTTTTTTTATATAAGTAAAGAAATACATGAAAGAAAACACAGTTAATGTTAGGTTAGGTTTTTAAATTACGTATATACAAAAATTCTGTGTAATCTTAATTGATGTTTCTAGATTTTAATACGCCCTAACAAGTGAATAATGTCAATTATTCGTTTTATGGCGGTGGTACGTGAATATTAAATATTATTATTTTACTTAACATTTTCTAAATGTTAAGTAAAATAATAATATTTAATAAATAAATGTTCCAGGTACTGACTGAATAAAGATGAATTATTTTTTGCCTAACTTAAAACTTTTTCATTTTTTTTTTCCTTTGAGAATCGCCGTAATACCATTCTCTCGCCCGCGAAGTTTTCAAATAACTGGATTCACCTCTTATTCCGAGCAGCTTTTTCAATCTTGCAAGCCTTCTTTGGTATTCAGAATTGATTCTAAGTATCGCTTAAACCTTGTTAAAAAAATACTCCACTGTACTCGGTCGTTTATGAATATAAGGGGGGTATAGAGGAAAAGAAACGCAAAATTAAAAAAAGTGTGCCAACAATTCTTTTTATTCTCCTAGAAATTTAATTTAATTTTGATATGTTTCATTTTTATTTTCAAAATGTCAATTTTAGTTTTCGTAAACAACATATCGCGTGCGTTTTATTTTAATTAATCGTTCCAATTTAATATTATTGAAGGTTTTTCTATAGATGTTATATTTTCGCAGAGAAAATTTTCATTTTCTTCGTCTGGGCACGTCCGCGTTTTACCACCCCCGCCCCTCCTACTTCCTAATATTTTCATATTTTCTCACCCCTCACAAACACACACGCACGAATGAAGACTGCTATTGGCAAAGTGTATAACAACCACCTGCGCCCAGTTATTTCAAGAAACTTTTTAAAATTACGGCCTAACAAAAAAAAAACGAATAATTTACAGTAATATTCTTGTAATGTTCGTTTACTTGCTAACCTTGTAATTGGAAAAAGTATTTAAGACGAGGAGACACCGCACAGGGTAGAAATTAAAATACGAAATATCATCTCAAACGACAGAATGATTTTAATCATCTTCTTCAACCATTATCCATCCATTACAGGTTGCTCCACGAATCTCTGGCATGTCTCTCCTACTGCTCTGATAACTTGGTCTATCATCCGATCTATTCTATCTGTCTGTCAACCTTTTGCTACGCTGTCTAGCAGTGATAATGATTTCGAAAATACGACATTGAAATTGTAAACTAGTGATGCAACGAATACTACTTTCACGTGTATGAATATCAGGCCTGCTATTCGGCGAATACGAATATAAATAATTCACCACTATTCTTATTTTACTAAGAGATTTAATAATTAAAATTTACCACCGGCAAGTTTTGGTTCAAAAAGTACAACTATTGTACATTCCCAGCGTTCGAAAATAAATATCACTTTTTTCACGCTTACGAGAGGTCGTGTTATTAGATTTCATTTGAAATTATTTTATAAGAGTAAACACTTTTACATACAATAGAAATAAAATGGTACGAACAATACGTATTACAAAACAAAAACTGCATGAAATAGCACCTAAACTTATTAATAACCCAACGAAACTAGATGAAAGAACTCATGTTACGCTGTGAAACAAATTACAATTGACAACTTGAGAACTCAACAAATCCATTCACTCAATGTTAGAGGAATCTCTGATAGTAAAGTGCGTAGGTGTGTTTGGATACACGGTACACAGCCAAACCGTATTTTGCGTTGCGTTCGGTTATAAATAGTTTGTTTTTAATATTCGTGATGATATTCGGTGAACACAAATATTCGTATTCGCTACATCACTATTTTAAACCCCATCTCTGCAAGGTTGAAAAGTGCGTTCAAAGTTCGGCAGGTTAACTCGCCCTTGGCACTTAAAAGGTAACATCAATAAACATCAAATCTTATACAAGTCACCGAGTCCATAAACTTGCCACCGCAGCGTTCAAAAAAAGGAAAAATTAAGTTCCGAAAAAATATTCACTCCTCTCACATCTGTTTTTATTTCCTTTCCTCTTCCACTCCTCTCGTAATACTCCTCCCTTACATTTGTCCAGTGGCGTAGCGACGCCGTTATCTCTCCGCGGATTCTCAAATAAAAATAATAACGCCCATTCTCATGTAATGGACCGAATAAAACGTTCGCCGGCGTCCAATTTGAATGTGCCTTTTGTCGGATGGGACCTTGACACAGTGCCGGTTTAAATTAATGTTCCGGTTTTATTGCGCGTTTAGCGTTCGAGAATTTGGCACAGACTGGCGATGAATAATTAAAAGGGCGGAATACCCCCAGAGAGCTCACATAAATCATCGCTGATTGCTTGAGGGGCCCGCCCGCCACTGGAGACGAAGTATCGCCGCTTTCTTTCGGGACGGCGTTGTTCATTTTTGTTGTTATCTTTTATGAATAAATAAAAACTCTTTTCGCTTAATTTTTATTTACTTTCTACCTCCGACGAAATCCTTGCCATTTTTTAACTAACTTTCTCTGAACATTTCAAATTTGTTTTTCAACCAGGTCGTAAATCTCTCTTCTCGGAAAAATTTCTCAATAATTAATATGATTTATTTATTTTTCAGCATTTTATCAAATATTCTATGTCGCTTAGCCAGACTAAACCAATTTCAGCATTTATTAGTTCAACGTAGGGATGTAATTTTCATACGTTTAATTTCATATTTCAGAGTAGTACTTTTAATAACAAACAGAATCCATATATAAAAAGATATTAATAACAAAGTAAATAAATAAATTCAATATGAAGCAGATAAATTGTAGTGAAAAAACGGTAGAATATTAAATTTTTAATAAATATTAAAAAAATTGTATTAATCACTAAATACATATTGAAAAAATCTGTATATCTAACAATATATACAATTGCACCAGATAATTATTACCAAAACATCGTCATGGTAAAGTCATACCTTACCTTTGTTTTATTTCTTATTAATATATATCAATCAGTAAAGGATAGAAATAACATATTCAGTCAAAAATTTGACGCGAAGGTGTAAGGTCGCCATGGTGTAATCAGTAACGCGTTCTCTCGTTAAGATAATATTCCGTGTTTAAGTTCTAATGGTAACTGTATATTTTTTTATCTGATCCATCTAATTTGTTTTAAAATATTTCATTATGTTGAATACAAAAGATTACAATACCATGTTTTAATGTAATGATACCTGTAAAAAAGATTTTCGTTAAACTCTGTAAAGTCATGAGGAAATTAATCTATCTGTCTGTTTTCAAAAGTAATAAGTGTACCTATAAATATTGCCAATATTTAAGTACTCGTAAATCGTGATAAAATCACCATCAAGCAACGTACCAACATTGTCTAAACTTCTATTTGACCTCAATTAAAAATACTTAGCCTCTTAAGATATTATATTTAGTTGAAATAAGTGAACAAATATTTCTATTAACACATTGCTCGTGTTGTGTTCTAACGGTGCATTATTTAGCACACTAGTCAACGAGCCGATAATTAACATGTCTATTTAAGTAAGAATGGTAATTAGCAAGATGGTTCTTTACCGTCACGTCTCGAATGTCGAAAGGCGTTACTATACTTATCACGCAAACATTAGTTCATCTCGTGACTTCGTCTCTTCTTTCTTTCTTTCGTGGAAGTCTCCTCTCGGATATTTTAATTAACATCCAATAAATAAGTCATTTATCACAGTCCAAACATCGAGCCTTCATTGAAATGTCTCCTTAATATGATTACGACGAAGCATTCGAAGAGAATAAAGTCATTAATCTTTTTCGATAAGAATATTGATGATGCGATTCTCATCAAATTTACAATTCTAAATCAGAAACTGATGCCAGACGTACGTATAAGTAGGTATTACTCGCTATGCAAATGAGGATTATTCCGAATCTGAAATGTTACTAAATTTTCGAGCAGGCTCTTCGACAGTATTCCACGGCCAATGGTTCGGGCGTTGTAACAATGTTACATTTTGAGCTATAGATGAACAAGTACAACGTAGGATTAAATTTAAAAATACTTTGTTAAGGCGGATGTAATTCCGTGATTTGTGAAGAGAATAAATAGATAATTTATGGATGAATTCTGAACAGTGCAATACAAACGATTGGAGCAATGTTGTTTGAATTGGAGTAATATCCTTTTGGCATGCGATTTTCCTCACACCGACTCTGAATAATAATAAAAATAAAATGTAGTTTTTTCGTATGTTTTTAAGCATTGCAGTGTCTAGTCAGACTTAGTTTTCATTTTGTGGATCAAAAATTTTATCTGTACTTGAAAAATGTCAACATGAAAATATATCGCAATTTTATATCTGTTTTCAAACTATGAAACCACTAGCTGACAAAAAATTACATACTTAACATGATTCAATTTCAGCTTTACATTAATTAGTAGCGGTGTATAAATTATCAAAATATATAATTCTAATATAAGTAATTTTAAATGTGTTGGAATTTTTTATTTTTAATAATATTTTAGGTCAGTGTGCAAGTGTTCTCGGAAAATGTATCTTGGTACAAAGTATTATTATATGGATATGTAAGCATACCATAGTGGCATGCGATATACAGTGTTACGTAAAGAATTATGTATTTTAATGATAGCGTAGCGTGACGCCTTGGCAGCGTTAGGGACGAACATTGTAACACATAGAAAGGATTAGAAATGCTCATTGCTACGTAGAGAATTATGTATTTTGATTTGAAATTAAGTTTTTTTTTTAAGTTTTTAAATCAGGGGTCCGCTCCAAAAACCATGGTTTTTGAATAAATATTTTTCCATGGTTTGTAATTGTTATTTTTATATTTTTTTCAGATTGGTCTGCCAAATTTCAAAGTCAACAGAGGATGACACACGACGAATGCAATTTAGTCAACCGAAAAATGCATCCTTCTGATTCACAGGTAACATTTTTCTATTTCTTTCGTAAATATAACTCATCGATGATCTCACTACACAACGTCCACAGTGTAACATAAAATGTTACAAGAAGCAACATAATGCAATAAATATTTTATATAATTTATACCTGTACTTCTAATACCACCGCATATTTAACCTCGAGACTGCTATGGAAAAAAACCATGTATACAGAGTGTAACAAAACTTTACCTTACAGGTAGATTCCTTTTTTGCAACCACGACCTATCAAGATATGCGACATCAGGATTGCATTTTTCTAAATGATTTTGGCTTTTCTTTGTTAAACTATCGTTACATTAAATTTATATCGAATATAAAAAATTCATTCGCTTTAATACAAATCAAATAAAATAATAAAAACCTTCCAATTCCAGTTGGAATTTCTGCAGGCCTTTTATCATTTTATTTAACTTATATTGAATATTTGCAATTATTTTTCAAATTTCACGATGATTTTAATTTTATCTGATTTGCATCAAATCGAATAAAATTTTAATATTCCTTATAAGTAACCATAGCGATGGTCCAACGTTTACATAAAATAAGTCAAAATACTGAAAAAATGCTAACTAATGTCCTAACTTACCTTAGTAACTGTCGACATTTCACCCAAAGTGTAAATAATATTTTCTATTCAAAATCACATGAAAAAGACTCCCCGAAGTTTTTTCTACTAGCTACGAGTCACCCTGTATGTGTTCACGAAGTAAAATTCACTAACAAACTGCAGTTCATGTATAAATAATAGTATTAATTAACTACAAGTTTCACCCAAAGGTCACAATTTAAAAAAAAAAATTCACATTTCCAAAGGAAGGTTTAACAAACAAACACGTAATAGTACATTTATCAACAATATTATTACTATTAAAATTAAAGTATCAAGCAAAAAATATGTTGTTTAAAAT
Organism: Agrypnia vestita; assembly: GCA_016648135.1. Lineage (NCBI taxonomy): Eukaryota > Metazoa > Arthropoda > Insecta > Trichoptera > Phryganeidae > Agrypnia > Agrypnia vestita. Next base: position 94,402 of record JADDOH010005469.1, read on the forward strand.
GAAAAAATTCCTACATGCAATGAAGCAAATAGTATATTCAATCAATCGAGCTAAAATCTTGCACTTTTGTTATATTTTGCTGATTTCGTAGGGTTAAATGGCAATCTTAGCTTATTTTCGCACTAGCGAGCGTAAACAATGGAATCTTATATATTTTACAAGAACCTAATTTTTATTTACTTTATTTCAGCGCTTCGCCAAGTTAACTATACGAAACACAAATATATAATTTTGTTGATATTTTCCTAATCTGTGTAAACACATTTTCAAGAAATCTGAGCCCTCTACCGAATTCTAAGTAGGTCACGCTGTATATACGTTGCGTAATACGCGCGAGTTTGTGTATATCGATATTATTATAGCCGAGCGGAGTCTGTTTCTATTAGACGTTTAATATTGTTTGGTTAACCACCCATCTCACTAACATCCTGGTACGAGAGCAACGAACTGTATACCGTGGAGGGCACTCTTGTTGTTGATTTAAATCTAAACAATATCGTCGTTACGTCGTATGCCTATTGTTCGAGGTCTGATTTATACGATCACCAAATTTCGCATTTCGTTTTGGAATTTAGTATAAAGCTTGTTTTCCCAATATCGGCTTGCAAACATTCAGGACCCGACCTGTTTGATTAATTTAATTATGCCGAAAAAATTACCCCTAATAAAAAATACAATTTTGAAAACTAAGATTTAATAAGTTTGTTTAAATATTTAAAAAAAACGTTTTTGAGTTAAGAATGTCATGAAGATCATTTTTTGTGACGTTGTGGCTTTTCTTTATTGTTTTAAAATGGTAAGTTATACATTTGCATTTGATGCGTTTTTATTTTTAACTGGGTACAAAAATACGCCTTCTAAATGATCGTTTTGTTATAAGAAATATGAAAACAATAATTATATGTTGTCATGTTGATTTGCAAAAGTATCACTTTTAATTCTTACAGTACAATTTTAATTACGAGAACAAATACTTTAAAGCCTGTTATCTCCGAATGTTAAATTAGTTAAATGTGAATTAACTCCGTGAATTAAATCCGAATGAAAGGTAGTCAATAGATAGTAGTAGATATCGAAGTGCGGTGTACTCGTATTAGGGGCGTGCAGTAAGAACAAGAAACGTGACTTTTATTTAAACATATATATATCTGTTTGGAAAAAAAGTCGAAATTTGGCACAATATTATGAAATATTATAATCTGAATAATATGTTATTTTTTTGATGGGCACGCCACTGACTCGTATTTATCTAAAAAAATTGTACATGTTATTATAAATAAACAACATTATTTAGCAAGAAGTTATTAAAATTTCAGTTAAAAAAATTACCATTAGTTAAAGCAGATATTTTAAAGATAGATTTTGTTAATTTTTTGACATTTTTTAGTGAAATAAAACAACATTTTATAGACATTTTAGTGAATAAAATACATCTGTTTAAATTGATTTATTAAAATAAACAGCGTTGTTTAGCAAGAATTTTTTACATTTTCAGCTATAAAAATTAACAATTTGGAAATAAAACAGGTGTTGTGAAAAAAAAAAACAGTATTTTTCAGACATTTAGTGAAAGCAATGTACCTACCTATTCAAAACAGAATTAAAATAAAACTAGAAAAATACAGTATTATTTAGCACGAAGTCATTACGATTTAGATCATACAAATTTATAATTATGAAATAAAACGGAAATAATACGTTACCACAAAACTATCAACATCTAAAAATTGAATAATTGATAAATTAAGTCAAAGCCGTCATAAAATATGTCAACAAAACACAAATAAAATTTTTACATTATTTTATTTACATTACACTGTAAATGTGGAGAAAAGATTGTTGATATGCTCCAAACTTTTTGTACATTTTTGATAATTTGCCAAGTCGCTTGTAGTTTATGTGCAACACTATTTTTATGCTTATTATTGAAATGAAAAAATATATTAGTTTCTGTATCTTTTGATTGATCTAGTTTTCTATTAATAAAAATTACTGACCGACCAGTCATTCTCTACGAATGCCCGTTGCAATGTTTGCGATATCTTGTAGGTGCCCACGGGTCGAGCGCTGCAGATTTTCTCCGCATACCTTCACGACTTAACATTTTATCATGATAAAGGTCGGCAGTAATACTCGCCGCGTCATACAAATTTATTGTTGGTCGCAGAATACAACATTTATTTAATTTTATCAACGTCAAGCGTTGTTGATAACACATTTAAAAATAACAGCATTCAATATGAAAGCTAGCTATTAATTTTTATTTCAGAATATTTCGAGTTTGTTCAAATCTTTCAGAACAGTGCTGGATTTATGTCACAGACATTATTAATCAATTAACGTATATTATAGATATCTCACAGAGACGAAACTGTATTTCTTATGGGAAAGTAGGTATATAAGTCATTTGGGTGTATATAGGACTTATGACCTATCTTATGGTTGGCTTAAGTGATTATTATAGTGAGCTTATTATATTACAAATGACTTCTATACCTACTTTCCCATAAGAAATACAGTTTCGTCTCTGTGAGATATCTATAATATACGTTAATTGATTAATTTTTATTTTTATTTATAATATTAATTAAATACAGCACACGCTTTTACAATGTATATATCGTCATGAGATTATTGAAACGAGAGGATAATATAATGTATAACTGAGGGTTTCCGTATAATGCTTTCAATTCCATATTGCATTGATGCATATAATAATACGTTTTATAAAATCATAAAAAGATCTGGAAACCGGTCGAATACGCGAAATTTTACCAGAAGTTTCTAGAAATCTGGTCCTTATAAAATACTTCGCGGCCGTCGAGTCGAGCTCAGTTTTGTTGACAGCTGCGAAAACCATAGATAGCTAACTGTGAATCTGTACGATAGACAAACGGCGTATAAGTGTTACCAGAGACGTGTAAAATATTCTAGCGATTTTACGTGAATTGGTGCGAATTACAGTACAGCGATCTAGCTTAATTTTGTGTGCGATTACTTACTGTTTAATAAAGTGCAACAATATTACGTACATATAATAATATACTTATACATTATATTATCCTGATATTAATGATTCATTGAACAAACGATGTAGAATGCGTGTATTATTCGTGCGTTTATTAGGGACAAGAAACAAGTAGGTATAAGTAAGTAATTAAATATAAAAAAAATATTTTTAATTAGCTCATTGATCTTGTGATAAAGATACTTACCTAGTAATCTAGTGGTTGGTGGTTCGATTCTCATGCGAGGGTATACATTTTCATAGCGGGTGCCTGGCGATTGCCCGTCAGCCGATTACCCGAAAAAAAAATCTGGTGAGCCCCTTAAATTTTTTTTAGATTTTTACGCTTCAACAAGCCAAGAGGCCCAATTATAGAAACGCATCACAATACACCCATTGTGACCTTACCGGGAATCGAACCCGGAACCCTCGGTATGAGTTGCCCAGTGTCTTGCCCACTGGGCTATGAGGGCCGCCGGGAGGGAGAATTAAGATTAATTAATTCGTTTCATATCAAACTATTTTGAATATCATGATGTCTTTTATTTAACTTTTGTTGAAAACTAATTTGAATGAGTATTCGAAATAACAATTCAACAACAAAACAGTAAAATGATTGTTTTGTTGTTGAATGTGTTTTATTTTACCAAACTTAAAATGCTATACGTCAACGTAAATATCATTGTATAATTCAATATTCTTTGCTTTGATAAAGTACAAATATTTTAATTTCTAAATGCAACATCAAAGAAAATTCGACTGGAAACTTTTGCGTTTTCGGTTATTTTGCCATTCTCGTAAAACATGAACGTGTTGGCTCTGCAATAATTTTACTAACATTGTTTACCCAGGTTGTAATTACTTTATCTGAACATTGTACCTGCCTTAGATTCATAAATACAAGCATACCGGCAAAGGTCATTAAGTAACCGCAAGTGTCGCGAGAGGCAAGAACTTTATCTTTGACGTAAATAATTATTTATCCTGTTTGATATACATACGTCTTTTATTTATCTAACTATGTATCTATGTGTGTATTACAATATGTATTTATGTGTATTGCAATATGTACTCGTATGTATCACGACATTAAAAGGTGTGTATATCGTAGCGTCATGCTATAACTGTTGTAACTGAATACATTGACAGTAGCGAAAATAATCAACGAATAACTGGAGTAACGAATAAATAGCAACGCGTACTAATTCAACAACTACTAATTACTAAATAGTAGTAGTCAAAATGAAGTTTTTAAATCCCACCTCTCCGTCAGATTGGTGAGATGAAATTTTTGGTTGATATTTTTATAAGTCGATTTACATAATTGAAGAAATTTTTTGAAACTAAAACAACCCCCCCCCACCCTCCCATGGTTTTGAAAATATTATTGTAGTAGTACACTTTTCAGGTAGTATTGTGGAAAAAAAAACATCGAAATAAAATATTAATGTGGCAGAAAATTATCAAACATAATAATTTCGTTGTCAATCCATCTGTCCGCCTGTCTGTCTGTCAGTAACTTCGTGTAACTTCCGTAATTTCATTCGAATTCACGGCTAAAAAACGAAATTAAACGCCCAGAGATGGGCTTGAACCCCGGGCCAGCAAACCCGAACCGGTCGCTTAACGCATGTTGCTACCGCCGAGCCTGCGGGACCGGTCAAAAATATAGTAGGTACATATAGGACTTGGCAAAGACGCGAACTCTTTCATGTTCCGCCCAGCACAATCGCCAGTTTTTAAAATAGTACCATTAATAGCCGACAGGCGAAATATAAAAAAAAAGTTCTAATATTTTGATAAAAGTCGTTATCTTTTTTTTAGGAACCGGCATGTAAAAGTACCATCATTTTTGACAGATTACAGCTAGTACCAACATAAATCTGCCGAATAATCTATACTATATTTCAAGGCATTTATAATGCAAAAAATGCAAACTTTGATGTCGCTTATCGCCGTTATAGTCAACATTTCAACTTTTAATGAAGAATTATACTACTAGCTACGTGTTACCCTGTATGGTTATTTGTATTTTGTTTTTGTTAATCCTCGTTTAATTCATAACGAAATGAATACCGTCATAATTATTTTGAGTAATTTGAATTTTTAAGTACATTATTCGTTGTTTCAACACATTTATATTCGGGGTTTTCGAAGCCAATTATATGAACACTGTCAGACTTTTTTGCTGCGAATCGGTCGATTAGCATACACAACGCGTATGATATCGACGCTTGATTCAATTCTGCCCACCGATCGGCTCCCAGCTTCCCACGCCGCATCGCAGCTCCAAGTCGGCGTCCTCAACCTTTGCTCGCTTCTTTGTCTCGAGATGTGATCAACTAGATGCCTGAATACATTTCCACATTACGTCATTCCGCACACATTAACATACTGGCTTGCTGCGACGCGAGCGAAACCTTTTCAATTGGTCAAAATGCATAATAATAGCGATAACAGGATGTCCCGACGAGAGCATTGATTTGAATGTTTCTTCGACATTTCTCGAGATTTCGTTTCTGCTATTCATACACGGAAAGGTTCACGCATTTTAAGAATGAAAATTTATAATGTTGGTGTAATCACAATATACCCAGAACAGTAGTTTATCTCCGGCCTGTCGGCGATACTAATGCGTTGACGCTAGGGTTGTCACCATACTCGTAGCGTCTGAGATTCCGAGGCATAAGGTAGACACGAAACCCGAAAATTTCTGTAATTAGTATACCTAGTTTCTGCACTTTAATTGCAAGAACGCTGATTAACATCAACGTAGACTTTTAAAAACTCACAGTCTTTGTGACAATCAACACACCTTTTTAGTAAAGCACCACAAACATAAAAAAAGGCATTTTTTTCAGGAAGCGCATTTTTTTCTACAGCGGCGGCTGCGAGCGCGAATGGCACCGAAGGCACGGCCCTTACTGCCGCCGCCTTGTGCCCCCATATTCTATGTCAATGTGTGCGTCGCAGTGCGTGCGTACACGGCGCCGAGCACGCACGCACACATTCTAATGGGTAGCGGCCAGTTTGTATGAAGACGTATTACTGTTCTTAGTATACTGTGGTATAATAATGTCTCTGAAACAAGCAAAATTTTGCGTTTATTAGAGATGTATTCGAAGGAACTGTTTTGATTCATCACGTCGTGTTTAGTTGTTTTGCTTCATAATATTTTGTTATTGTGATGTTCTTGTCCTCGAACCGTGTAGGAAAGCGGGGATCCAGATACCTAAACTCGATGTCCAACTAGTTACAACGAATGGTTAAGCGACAATAATAATACGGTTTATCATTTGTAACTTGACGATGTGTTACTGACGTGCTGGATTAATTCAAGAGAGCCCGCCAAGATGGCGCGTACCTCTTTATACTCATTCACTCTCTCATCCACTCCGACAGACGTTCTTCGAGATACATTACTGTTATATTCGTGGATCTGTGTTGTTGGTGTACTCATTGTACATTGCTTACTTTTAAGACATTTAAGAATATTTGGAATTGGACTCGGTTGAGTCCAACCGAAACTAGTTGACAAACATATAGCAATAAAGTGGTTTAAAATATAGTGTTTAATTTATTCTTAAATGTCTTATAATGTCAAGCCACAGAGTGTTTTCTTGCTCTGAAAATTTGCTTATTTTTAAATTGTCGTACTATTGAGATACCTTAACAAATATGTACATTTAAATAATAACTGATTCGGTTGCGCGATTGCAAAATACCCAGTAATTCAGCGCTCGTTCATTGGAAAAATAGTATGTGCTGTGTGCAAGAGTGTCACAGAGATCGGACTTTTTATGGGATTTTTTTTAAATGAGGAAGAAAAAAGATCCATCGAGCCACACTACATGTCGATTGAACATATAATCAAGAAAATATTACTGCTATAGAGGTTAAAATATGTGAAAAAATCATTCAAAAAATGGTCAAAGGTCTGTAGGTTTAAGTAGCCTTTTTAATGATGCAATATCCCATGGTTAACTGCCAAGTCTAATAAAAATAAAACACAAGTAACGTAAATTAACAATTGTTTCATTTTTATACTAATTATCTTTAGGCCGGCGCCGCACTACGCGGATCATCCGCCCCGTCTTTTACGTCGCGGCTGCGCTTATCAAACACATTGAGCGGACGATCGGATGACCCTTTTGCTTTGCCGATTTTGCGCGGCGGAGATTCGCGCAGTGTGGCGCCGGCCTTTAGCAAAATCTACCTGCTTTTGTTGGGAAATACCGTTTATCTCGTGGAAACGTATCTTATTTATCTACAAGCAATGAATATTACGGAACTGAAGGCATCCTCATCTAATTTTACAAAGAGAAAATTTAAAAATGAGATATTTTTCATTACACAATTGCTGTTCCGCGTATTTCTACCTTCGGGTACATAAATAAAACAATATATTTTATCTAGAATTCTTACAGCATTCATTATAAAATAAATTAAAATAGCTAGATATAATAATTCGCAATTTTGTTTAAAAACAAATTTTACAACAATTAAATTATATTAATAAAAGATTATTTCAAATCTTCATAACAGTGGTTTTATAAAAATGATCACTGTGGACAATACAAACGTATTTGTAAAAGTTATATTTGATGGTTAGTAACAAACACTACAAGAAATAGAAAACTCCGAGTAAAGTACTCTAAGGAATTGGAAAGAAAACAAATAATGCATATTTTCCATTTCATCCATCTGCAACATCCGAGTTCTACGATGTCTGCAACTATTCCGCCTAGGCTAAGTCTCTAAATCAATATCTTTCCAGTGCTTTCTTAAATCGCTTAAATATTTCATTGGTCTTTAAGTAATATTTAGACTTTTTTAATATTAGGTCCTTACATATGAAATTGACGTTTAGTATGGGAGGAACATAAAGCCGATTTTGTTTTATTATAATATATTTATTTAATCAAAGTATGTACCATTGCTATCTATGCACTTTTGACATCTCATAGTTCATCGATCCCTTTACTAAAAAAACCATTCGGACGGGAATCAACAAAATCTTTGAAGGCGGTTTGGACTGCCCCATCGAAGTTGAATTTTTTCCTTTGCAAGAAGTTATCCAAATTTCGAAAAAAAAGGTAATCTGTTGGGGCAAGGTCCGGAGAGTACGGTGGATGTCTTAGACATTCCAATTGAAGCTCCTCTAATTTGGTAGCCGTCTGTTGTGCAGTGTGTGGTCTAGCGTTATCATGAAGCAGCAGTGGCCTAGAGCGATTAACCAGCCTCGGTTGTTTAGCAGCTAGCTTTTCCATCATGGTTTGCAGTTGCTGACAATAGACATCTGCCGTAATCGTCTGGCCAGATTTAAGAAAGCTGTAGTGAACGACACCAGCACTAGTCCACCAAACGCTCACAAGTAACTTTTTTGGAGTCAATTTTCGCTTGGGGCATGGTTTGGCTGGTTCGGCAGGGTTCAGCCATTGCGATGAGCGCTTCCGATTATCATACAGGATCCACTTTTCATCACAGGTAATTATTCTATTTAAAATCCCTTCATTATTGTGCCGGTTGAGTAATGCAACGCAGCAGTCAACGCGCGTTTGTTGATTTGCTTCACTCAATTCGTGAGGTACCCACCTTTCAAGCTTTTTCACCTTACCAATTTGCTTCAAGTGGATTAAAACAGTTTTATCACTAACACCGCAGCCTGCAGATAACTCGGATGTGGTTTGCGATGGATCCGCTTCCACAATAGCCTTCAATTCTTCATTATCAACTTTGGTCTCCGGCCGTCCACGGGGCTTGTTCTGCAGGTCGAAATTTCCAGAACGAAAACGTTGGAACCAAAAACGCACTGTGTTTTCTTTTGCGGCACCGTCGCCATACACATCATTAATCCTTCGAGCCGTTTCTGCAGCACTGGTGCCACGGTGGAACTCGTACTCGTAAATAACGCGATATTTCAAGTTTTTCATTTTGTAAACTGAGTGACGCAAAGAAAAAAACAATTGAGGAAAAAACAAATGAATCATAATTTTCAAAACACAAATACATGAGTAAATAGCTGTATAAATTTGGATTTGGAATTCCTAACCAAAGAGAAGATATTTGAGATCAAATTTGCCAGTACGGCAAAACGCCAATTTCATATGTAAGGACCTAATATGTTTGTAAGTACTTTTTTCTTAACATTTCCTTCTACTATTTTGGCGGGTTATGTTGTGTTGGAGAGGATTCCCACCCGTCCAGAGAAATCCTCTCGTGTCAGCATGTGGGGTGTATTCAGCGAGTGTCGCGTATGAAATAATTGTATTTTGATAATTCCAGTTAGAAGTGTAATGTGTGTATTAGCGTAATGTTATATTGTTTAATAGTGTAATGTAAGATGAATTTTAACTAAAATTAAAAAAAAAAAGATAATTTATAGAAGTCTCATAGGGTGACTATAGAAGTCTTTATAGGGTGACCCCGGGCTTTTTACCTGTATGAGCTGACTTATGTGATCACTTTACCAACTCCACCGTTAAAACATATGAAAAATAACAAACATAAGAAAATATATAAAAAAGTGATTCAGAAAATATATACAACTACTTCCGAAAATTATTCATTTATCACTTACGCCAGCTCAAACTGGTCATAAGCCCCGGGCCACTCTATAAAACTTCCATACACGTTTCCTATATAAAAAGCTTCGTCTCTATAAGAACTCTATAGGTTATCTTATTTGTTATTTTAGTTTATATTCATCTGTTATATTTCATGTTCTTTCATATATATTATTCTTGTTAATCTCATCTAATTGAATATATATATATATGGTTATTATTACACTACCAACCGGAATTATGAAAATAAAATTATTTCATATTGAAAATTAATTACTATCATTCGATGTACGAAATAAATACATATTTGTTTATCATAAAAATTATATTTATTTTCGTTTTCACTTCACTGATGTAATTTGCATTTATTTTGTGAACCGATTCAATTCTCTATTTCATTTGTAGGCAGGTACATACTTTCAAAAATTTCGAATTAATCGAGTTCTCAACCCTTCTGAGAATCTCTTGTGTCTATAAAATAATTAATTAATACTTTGCTAAAGAATAAAAATTTATTTCTGAAGAACCCTTCTGGCATTTGACATTGTGGAATAATTCTTTATTTCATCTCTTATAGACTTCCTGTCTTTTGTACTTAGAAGTAAAATAAACAATCGACTTTGTGTATAAAAACAAAATTAAATTCCTTTCATATTCTTTGTTCACTTCAAGAGATTCTTTAACCTATAATCGAACACTTTTTTCCTTCTGGGAAGAGAATAATCAATTCACTCTTTTGTTTCTGAATTGAAGGTTGTATTGATTGATTAATTGTTTTTATTGAAAGCACTTTCTAAGGTTCTTCTTTTTATAACCCTTGTGGCAACAAGTGAAGGCTTTATAAATGTTGAAAATTATTTCATACTTTGACGTAGACGTACCACTTTTGTTGTACTACAATGATTTAAGCTTATTTGGCCAAAGCGCAAAATGTATTGTTCTACGTAGTAATAAATTTGAACTTATCACAATTTTTTTTTCATTGTTTGGTTGAAAAGGTCAGAGTCTTCAGCAGCGAAATGAAATAAAGTAATATCTTTGAAAATAAACTTAGTCTATACATACTTACTCGTCATCATTTTCGTTCTCTTATCTTAGAAGAGTAGGGAGCCTAAATACTCGACAAAGCGTTTCGGTACCGGTTGCCAAGGAGATCGTTAGTCTTGGCAGTCGCAATTTATCATCTAGCATTCGTGAGACGTGTCCGAGCCGCCTTAATTGGGACACATTTATCGTACTTCTTATTGGTCCAATAGTGTTAGGTACTCCTGTAACTTCCCGAAGATAACTCTTTTTGTATGGATTTTCTATCGTACTCTCTCCTTAGGAATCCATATTTGGTGACCAAATTTTAAAGTGGGCTTATTTTAACATTTCCTCTCCGATGTTGTAAACTAAGTTGACATTATTTTATTTTTATGTTTACAGCGTTAACTTTGTGGTTGGACATAATTATTGATTTTAATTCATTAAACAACTCTGCATTAACCACTTAACTAGTAACTCTACGTCTACCGGTTTCGACACCAGTGTATCTTCATCAGGACAGACGTAAACTAACTATCTATTAGTTTGCTTTCGTCCTGCTGATGAAAATACAGTGGTATCGAAACCGGTAGATATAGAGTTACTAGTTAAGTGGTTAATAAAAAGTTGTTTACTAATGAGTTTACATTGTCTGTAATTATGAGAAATATTTCTATGAAGATACTACTTACAGCGTTCATATCTTAGGAATACCTCTGTAACGTATTTATGTATTGGATAAAATTACGATTTTTATCCATTATTACTGATTACTGATTTTTACTCTGTAGTAGCAGGGCACACGCGGGCAAGTTAGACATACTTATGCTCTCGTTCGTGATTATCAATGTTTTTTTTCATTTTTAGCACTCAATAACTGGTACATATATTCACTTAAATACACACTATATAAGCTATTATATTAATGATTAATATAAATAATAAATCTAGAATATTCGTATTTATCTGACTTAAAAGTCGCAAAGTCTGGATGTGCAAGGAGTTTACAGTATTTTAGACAATAATTGTATTAAAACAATAACCGATAAATATTAGCTAGTTACTGATTAAAACTATTACACCCATTTTTAAATCTCTCAATGAAGCTTGTCTGCTACACCCTCTATTATACGTATATCTTCTAGTCTACGTTTTTTCCTTTTATCATAATGCTTAAATGTTAGTATTCTCCGGTATTTGTACTGCAAGTCACAAATCACGGGAGTCCTCATTAGTGGAATGTTTGTAATGGACCGCCGAGAAATAGCTGTCTCCCATCCACTTGGTTATCAATCAGTGAAAAGCTGTCTTCAGCGAGGCAAACATTCAGCACACAATGTTTGTTGAATGTACCGACATAATTATATGCACGTCTCTAAAGTAACTTCTCTGCTTTCGCTTTTATTTTCACTGTCTTGCATTGTTAGTAGAGATTTAAGCATCTACTTTAATAAGACGATTTATGATAAGATATTCTCACTAAGCGGATTTCAAATATATTCGTCAGAGCCACTATGCAGTCAAAAAGTCTACCCATAAGTATAATTTCTGCGAAATAAATTAAATCAGTTATTTATTTGCTATATAATGTCTCAAACGTACAAGTACCAACTAAACACAATATGTATGTCTATCGCGCCGCGCGGTATTCTAAACATACATCTTCGCTTGAAGAAACGTGTTTCAAAAAGACTCAGATATTTATTTAAAGTTGATTTGAATATTTTCACTTTAAAATTGTATAATTTAATTTTATATAGTTATTAGGTAAAGAGAATTATTTTTCTCTTTACCTAATAACTAATTATGTTAATATTTCTTATTTATGTAGAACGGAAATTCACATAGGCATACTCTTACAAAGAATATGCTTCTGAAAGGGTGTATTTTTTTTTAGATGAATATGACCTATAGTGATAATATTGCTCTAGATAATTTTACAGCATCAATATTAGCGGCGTAACCTAAGCTACGCCTGGTACATATTGTATACGTTGCGTAATATATTTGAACGTTGCTTCTTTAAATTAAGTAATCTTATATTTAGATCAAATCAAAGAGTCTATGCAGCTTGTAATTTTAATGTTAGAATTAAACATCAATCAATCATTAAAAATGCACTCTCGTACTGGAATGTACCTTCTTTAAATGGATTAATGTAGATCATGTGAATAGATCTTGCTAAGCCGTCTAGTGTATTGGATTTGGTTTAGAGTAGGGGATTAGGTTTGGACTGGAAAATAATTTAAAATTGAGGCAGTAATCAAACACTATAAAGAAACTTTCATCCTTATACATTTTAATATTACTTATTAAATCAGAATAATATCCATACATAAAATCATCGAAGTAAAATTATGTATAGAAACTTTCAAAGAATCTTAGTGGGTTATTCGTTCATGTCACATTGAACATCACAGATATAATAAATTCTTGAACAAAAACCGTGAAGAACTATGAAGATCAAGGGTCGGAATTTCACGGACACACTGAATCTGCTTTCGAAAAAGAGTTGAAATGCAAATAAGCGTGTAAACCTTCGGAAGAAATCTGCTTTAACTGGAAATAAAATACTATTTGCTTGTGATGAGATAAATGTTCTAGTGAAATTTAACTGCGCATTGAGATACTTAAGATGCAAGAACATCCGTTCAGCAGAAATAGATATGATGGCCCAAGGTTAAAATCTCGTATTCATCGCTCTCCTAACGTCTTAAAATGAAGCGTCCACTAAAATTTACTTGCGTAAATATATTTTCTCGTCCACTAAAATTTACTTGCGTAAATATATAATAACGATTCAACATGTCACATATTAAAATGATTAGCTAAAGCAACATGAGCCCTGATAATATACCCTGCAATGCCAAATTGTGGAAGAAAAATGAGGAATCTCTGAAATACCAAAAAATATTTTTCGAACCTACTGTTGTTGAAGAGAGTCTCATGGTGCAAGGCGAGGGATCTCTTTCCCGCGAAAGATCCTGTTTTCTGTTTTTATCTCTTCCCCAAGAATCTGTTCAAGTCAGCAACCAATGACTCTCTTCAGGAGTGCTGCAGACCGAAGCAGATGGCGCCGGATAGGTTAGAGTGTGGTGTCATTATGATTATGACCACAACTCTACCGCCAAGAGCATAACATAAGATAATAAGAGCATAAAAGAGAAGAAGAAAGTGGTATTTGAAATGAGTATTGGAGCTGTTCCGTAGCGCCAAGCGTAATAATCTATGGAAAAAAGGCGGACTGCGGAAAAGGCAAGCTGGACGCGCCATTCCGTTGGCTCGTATCGACTATACCGCACGCTTTTGCGTGTTTCTATCGCTTAAAAAATATCAAAGAAAATATCGTAAAAAAAATTTAATCAAATTTTTCTCAAAATGGAAACCAAAACTTGTGCAACAAACCACCACCAAGTACGAACACCTTATTTACTTTGATCACCACAACAAATCCTAAGCAGTAGTGAGCAACCATCAAAACCATCAGGACGTCTGCGACATACCTGGAATGATTTAATCAGTGTAAGACAGCCCTATCAGAAGCTTATACTCATATATACAGAAGCTTCTAAGATAAGCATGATGAGATGTATGACAGTATACGGAGCATGAATAGTATATTTGGGAGAAGAGAGTGGTGTATTATACTTTCTGAGTACCCTTGCTAAATTAACTAAATTCTGATTGTGAGTTGGATAGTTAGTTTGACAAATAAGTTGCTAATAATGTTAGGTCCGATAGCAGTGTCGTGGCAGTCAGCTGCCGCTGCTAGTTTCTTGGTGAGCTGTCTGATGTTGCATTTATAGAAGTTCCACTAAACAAATAGCCGACGTTGGAATGAGTTATTATGGCGTGGATATCTGATAAAACGAAATGCATTGGGCCATTAATCAAACGGTTTTAATGGAAAATCGTACCGCTGTTTACTGTGCATTCAAACATTTTTGTAAATTGTGCATGCGGCGTACGATGCGCTTTTGTATTTGTTAAAGAAATTGCCGAGTGCCCTCGAATAAATTAATACATTGATGCATAATTTGCGCGTACGTTGCATTGCCCATAATTCTCTGCGTACAATACATGAAGCAATACAAATTTCAACACCATTTAAAAATGTAAATCGTTTCCACTGTAGTAAATAAGATTAATTACGCTTTGGATAATTTCAAATAATTTATTTTAGATTTTTAGACACGTAATTTTATCGCTGTTTTCATTAAATTTCGTTTTCTGTCCGCCTGTCTGTCCCCGTAACTTCGTCTAACGTCCGTAATTTCGTTCGTATTCACGGCTAAAAAAGCCAAATTAAACAGCCGAAGGTGGGGCTTGAATCCCGGGTCAGCAAATTCAAAGGCGGCAACGATAGCGATGTTACTACCGCTGCCTCTCCACGGACTGCCAAAAAGATACTATAAATATATACTAGGGCTTGTCAAAGTCGCGAATCAATGTTCTATCATTTTTGACGGGTATCAGTTAGTAACTATATAATTATTGTGATATCCGTCATATCGGGGTATCTTCTGATTTGAGACGACTTGCCAACAAAACGACTTTTGTATTAACCTAGCTGCAGATCGTTCGGAGGTCGGATTTTGACCTGTGTGCGCCGCGAACGACCACGACGTGCGAGCGAGATGACTGCACACCCGTCTCACAATTAAAAATTACAAGTGCGTTCTTCTAACAATGACATACGCGCCGAAATGTGGACACTGTCAGCGGGCCTAATGCATATACCAAAAGTAGCACACCGACCCATAGAATTAGCAATGCTCAGTACTTCCGTGAGCGATCACATAAGGAATGAAATGATTCGCGGAAGAACACAGGTTGCCGACAAAGAGTATACAACTTTAAATGGCAACGGGCGAGACATCTCTGTCAAAGAAAGCACAATCGTGAAAGTATGGACCTCGAACGGGAATAAGAAATGCGCCGCTCGATGGCCTGACTAAGGCCCGGTTGTTTCAAGTTGGATCAAAGTAAAAGTTTGTTTAAGGCATAGATTTTTGCATTCTCCACCAATCAAACGACCCGTTTCCGTAAAAATCTATGCTTTAAACGAACTTTAATGTAATCCAACTTGAAACAACCGGGACTAAATGCGCTGACTAAGCGTGAGCGCTAAACAGCAGCATCGGCAAATATTAACATACCCATGATGGTGATGATGACGATGATAATCGTAACGATGATGATGACGATGATATCGCTTGATTAAAATAAATATTTTTTATATATAATATAAATATATATATTTTTTGTGAAATTTATATGTATATTGAAAGATAAAATATATATTGAAAGAGAAGTACTTTCCTTTAGACAAAATCTATTAACGAAAACCGTAAGAAATCGAAGACCTTTGCAATACATTTGGTAGAGATTGTTTCGATGGATACACTGGATTGCTTCAATTACTATTTTGCTGACTCCGGAATGGAAATTTCATCGAATTATTTCGAATAAGATTGAAAATGGAATCGGAATTTAAAAACTTATAATATGAAATATGATGACTAACGTCTAACCTTTTCGGGTCTCTAGACTTATTCACTTAGTAACATTTTCTTGGTTTCAGGTTATTTTTCTTCGCAGTTCTTGACATTTTAATATTTCCCCTTATAATATACCCTTTGGATTCGAGCACTCAAAAATAATAAGTGGAACAAAAGGACTTAGAAAGCCTCCTTGTGTCCAGTCTTTACCCCTGTGCAACCCGTGAAAACCTTAGATAAAATCCCCGAAATGCTGTGATATTAAATTTAAACCAGACTGAAAAATGTAAGAAAAAGCATAGATGTACGAAATGAATAAATTACTATGTTCGATCAGTTGAATCTTTACCTTTGTAGACATTTTGATGATCAATGTAAAATGTAGGTAGTTAGGTTCTCCTGGCTCTCCAGAATTAAAAATCTCACTCTGCTCTGGCGAAGGAACAAAATTTCCGAAAGCGGTTACCATTAAATAACGTAACTCAAATTGTTTTTTATTATGTAAAACTCTTAAGATTTTATGAAAGCTAAGAAAGCTCGATGATGTCCTCTTTGAAGTGTTTAGAATCCCATTGCGAGATCCTTTTTCCTAGCTTATTACCTATGTCTAAACTAAACCAACCTAAGATGTTATTAAAGTGGAATATCTTTATTATCTTAATTATGTCAATTATTTTTATTTTACGATCAATATAGCATATGAATGATCTTTTCTGCAACCAAGACACAAGTCTGATATCCCATTGAAGATCACTATTCGATGTTTGGACGTTCAAAGAAGCCACCATTAAAGCTAGGGGCATTTGAGGTGAGGCTATATCGTCATATGCTAAAAATCTCTTCTGCTGACCACATGATCAGTCACGTGGTATTAAGATACATTAAGTCAAGAGAACTACTAACAACTATCAAACGAAAGAAAGCTGCATACTTCCAACGCATTCTCCGCAATGAGAAATATGATCCAAGTGGCTCATTATCCAAAATGCCTGTGATCTTATACATTTTGCGCAGAATTAATCAGCGTATTGCAAACTTTCTATAGTTTCATTTTCAGGTTAGTTCAGTAAAACTACGTGGGCAGTCTGTTCGCGAGCTGTAGTTCTTTTTAAGGAGTCTTGTATTTTTTAATAAACAAAAGATATAAATACACAGTACACCTAAACAGTACTATAATTTATAAAACGACTTTGTAATATCCACCCACTGCCAAAAACATGGTTTTCTGAGCGATTTGATAGATGTACAGAATGTTTCAAAACAATGGACCAAACAAAAAACAATTGCATAAATCATTATGGCATTGTTCTAATTTTCATGAGTTTGTGACTTTTTACAGTAAAAAAAATAATTGTGATTAAAACAAAGTGTTAATTATTTTACTTATAAAAAGCTGTCAAAAAGGAAATTATAAAAAATGTTTATTTTATGAATTGGCTTACGCTAAAATTTGTAAAATATATATTTTTTAATAACAAGAATACAGGACGTCCGCGAAAGACCTGGCATGATCAAATACCACAAATATTGAAGGAAGGCCCTGTTGAAAGACTCAACAACCGTAGAGCTTGCATGAGAAGATGTATGTAGTAATGTAATGTAGCTGAAGCAAAAGTGGTGTGTCAAGATAGAAAAATATGGCGTCTCTCTGCGGGGAAACGACATGATGGTTAGTTAGTTAGTTAATTTTTATATGTGCTTAAGTTACTTTGGCCATAGTTTTATTCATTGGCGGTCAGATATATAAAGATTTCAAATAGCTATATATAGTATTTTTACCGGTTACACGCTAATCGTTATTTGAAATTTGTATCTGATTGTGTCGATAAATGGTAAATGATTTTTCGCAATTTGACGGGCAACCGTTGATACTAGACACCAGTTACCGATCATCGATACAATCATATACGAATTTCAAACAACTATATCGTGTCTAACCAGTTAAAATAACGGTTTGACCATCATTTACTTTTATCGGCTTCAAATGGGTCCACCTTTTTAAAACACCCTGTATATTAATAAAAGCGGGTGGGTGTAGCGTTTGATTTATAATTCCATTTTGGATTCTCAGATTTTTCTATTATTTTGTGCTGTGAGTTTTGTTTTTACTGTATTCTTAAAATTTCCCACGAAAGTGTCGCTGATTAGAATAATTTCGCCGATCGGCTCGGCCGCTCCCGGTCGGCGGCATTCCCCTCACGCGTCGCGGCCCGTCACACACACAATACCTCACGCTATCCCGTGCCCTCCAAAGGCAATATATCAAACACACTCCCGCACATAAATTTCAGCGCACGTTTCTTCTCTTTTAACACGTCCGTGATCCCTCGCCGCTAACTACGGAAACGGACGGAAGCGACGAGGCGTCGAGGAAAACTGCCGGCAACACTCGGACACGTGTACAAAGATTCAATTAACCCATCCGCCCAAGATTTGAATGCCCGTTTTAATTACCCTTTTTTACGTAAAACCTCGGCCCCGTGCAAAATATTTGACGTATCCTAGAAGTGCCTCGATCGGGAGGAACCCGATTTTGTTGCCCAATTTCGCTATTTTAGAAAAAAAGACAGATCAATTCGCGCCTCTCTGGACCGCCTGTGTGACGGTTTTAATCCTTTTTACGATTTTCTTCGTGTTTGCTTGTCGCCCTTTGCGCGGCCGGTTCGGTCCGTTTGCACGGTTTTCTATTAGCCCGTCCGACACTAAAGCGTTTGATTGCTAACGGTGTGTAGTCCGCTTTATTTGCTTCCGACTTTCATGACAGTTTCACGAGTTTCATGACAGTTTCACGACTTCCAGGACAGTTCAGGCGTCGGGTGTGAGCTACGTTTCATGGACTCATTACCGCTCCTGCCGCTGGCCTGGCTTATTGAAAATCGTACGTGGAACGGCAATAGATTTAGAAGTTACCGTCGCGTCGGATTGTTTATGTGTCAAACATATTCCTCAATTAAGCTGATCTTCATGTTTGCTGTCTTATCTGTCCAATTATACAACTAATTAAGTAGTTCATCAAGAAACGTTCGTGTAGCGTGTACAAACATGTAATAGCAAATGCCCTCTACGTAACTATAATTGAAACAGCTTCTCAATGTTACAAAACGACCTTGTAGTTTCGTTTCTGGGCGCTAGTCGATAAATTAATTCTGAATTTCATATTCTAACAGGACACTATCATGTTTTATTTAAATACAACACAACATTTTCAAAATTCTAAACATTTATATTTTATTAATATTTATCAGTAAGTAATGAAAGTAAATTTATTTATTAAATCAAGAAAGGAAAAATCTAAATAAAAAACACGATATTTAGTTATTTAAGCATTATTGTCATAAGGTGCGAGATTCCATGGAAAATGACGAAAAAGTTGAAAACGAGCTATATTATGTTTCTGAAAAATAGTGCATCCGTGAATCAGTGTGAATTTAGTAGCATATTTGTACTCTCGTATGATTAAAAATTAAAAATTAACCAGATATAAAACAAGTTAATTTTTAAATTGAGTATTTGACGTGTAAAAAATACTTTATTTTATATTATTGTTATTATATCATATTTCATCGTAACACTAGTGAACAACCAAGATACGAGTATGAAGCAATTAAAATTCATTTACGACTGTGACAGTGATTGGTGCAGATTATTACGAAAACCTCCTTAGCATTGCTCGATATAAGTCTACAACAGTTAACTACGCTATCCATTGGTCTAAGGAATATCGTAAATTACTAATATCGGGGCTCGCAGTCGCGCATCAATCTCGTTCCACTGAATAAAGATCATACTTAAGAGGGTCGATCAAAAAATACGCGGGATATCAATTTTTCTGAAAAAGTCTTTATTTAATCATTAATATTAATTAAATCCCTTTAGCAATCCTCATCAGATATAATAAACACTTGTGCCAGCGCCTTTTCCAACCTCTTCAACCCAATGTTCGTTGTGATGTTTAGTTCCTTCAGCCATTATGACTTTGCCTTCTCAATGTTGGCAAAACTTCGTTCATTCACGTTTTTTTTTCATCTTCGGGAACAGGAAGAAGTCGCAGGGACTCATATCCGGCGAATACGGGTGCTAAAAGTTTTTTGTTATAATTAACTATAAACCACTTGGAGTAAATTTTCGTCTATAGCACTGTATGTTCGTCGGGACGAACACATTCTTGTTATCCATTATTTATTTTGATAAACAAGTATAAATATAAATATAAGTATAAATTTAAACAAATATAAATTTAAACTTGTTTACCAAAATAAGTGATCAATAATTAGTATGTGTGTACCCTGACGAAGAAGCAGTGATATCGAAACCGTAGACAATAAGTTACTCCAAGTAGTTTATACAAAGTTTTTAGTTAATAAAAATTAATAATTATGTCCATCCACAAAGTTAACGCTATAAACATTATAAAATTCTCAATTTTTTTTGCCAGATAATTTAAAATCTTTATTCATAACATTTCAAAACACCTGTAAACTTTTCGAAAACCAACAATAAAGCAAGACTACCAATGTCACGATACGATAGGGACAAGTGTACCAACACAACAACAACAAAAATTGTGTGAACGGACTTGAAACAGCCCGCAAAATTAAATTAAATAATTCCGCGTACTTTTTGGTGAAACCTCGCACATACGTTCAGTTTTTTCGGGTAAATACGTATTTCCATCGACTTTTTCCTTATTTGCTCTGTACGTAAAAATAATAACGTGGAGAAGCAATTTTTCAAAGAGTTTGTAAATATCTCCGTGCTCAGCGCGCTGGAAACAGGTCGGCAAGTAAATAAATAAATATGATCAGATGGAAGCTCTCGCTCCATTTGGTACGGCTGCGAGATAGATACACCGAGATTCATCCGTTAAATCTGAAAAGAGATCTATAAATTCGGCCGCGCCCACCAAGAATCCGGCCACTGGGCGTAATCACGTTAAGTGTTTCGTCTCTATATATCGAGCGTGCGGAGGAAGGGTGAGGATAACGCAATACATTCACGTCGTTCACATACAAATTATCAAGTGGAGAGATGTTTTGTAACAAAGCACAGGGCGAAAATATATTCTCGCATTCCGTTCTGCTTCGTGCGACTCCAATCTCTCACGGCCCGTCCACTCTTGCCGCTTTCCCGATTCGTCATTTTGACCGATCGCATTCTTATTTTACCAAGCTTGTATTAGCCTATTACTTTTACTATTATTAGCATCAAAAAGATAACTTCCAACGCCAAAAATAACCATCAAAAACGAACCAATAGAAAAAGTCACGCAATAAAAGTACTTAGGTGCTGGGTGACCGTTATTTTCTAAGTGTGACCTAAGCTTAGTACTATCTAAATTTACTAAACATAGAATGCGTATGGTTCGGTGTTATATTTTTGCCATTCTCTTATATGGTGTGGTGGACGCATGGACACGTAACCAAAAACTAATCCGCAATGTCGAGAATTTTGAGATGTGAATCTATAGACGCATATTGAAGGTTTCCTGAGTGGATAGAGTGACGAATATTGAAGTCCTCCGGTATGGAAAAAGACCAAGAAGTGCTGAGAACTATCAACATAAGAAATCTGGAGTATCTCGGACATATTATGAGAGGACCAAAATTTTGTCTAAACCAACTCGTCATCCAGGGGAAAATGAGTGGTAAAAGAAGCGTGGAAAGACGCCGCATCTCATGGTTGCGCAACTTGAGGGTCTGGTATAAGTGTAACTCGACGTATTCTCGACATTCAGTAATTAATCAAAAAATAATCATAATTAATTAATCGAAGTTTTATGTTTAAAATTAGTTAATAAGCTCAGCAAAAGATGGCGCTAGTTTCCTACCCAAGTGATAATGTACGCTGGGTAATATTAAGACTGAAAGGAAAAAAAGATATTACATGAATAATTATTAAACGCGTGGGCGCTTTCCCTCCATCATCAACAAAATTCTGTAATCTATATCAATATCGTAAGCGCCCACCTTTTATTTGGAGAGTGAAGCAAAAAAATTTTGGCCGAAAATTTATTTTTTACCTTTTAGTAGGTACATACGCCTGTTTTTTTTAATTACATGTACGATCTTGTATCAGTTGCTAATCTGTTCGAATTCAGGAAATCAACATCTATTTATTATAAAAGTAGCTTCTTCCTCGCTTCTATTTGTACCTTAGTTTTAGTGTGTTTTTTTAGATCAAAAATACACTTTTTTTACTTTTCTTTAATCATTATTTTAATTCCTTTATTTTAACTACATAATCTTTCAGAAATTCTTCTCTTCATAAAAATTTGGTTGTTAATTCTCCATTAGCGAATCAGGTTTATTGATTACTCGTCGTTCAGAACATTGGTAATCCATGACTGACGCGCAGTCTACCAGAATCGTGTTACTATTTCATAATTTTCTTTAACTATCTGGTAAACAACATGGAAGTCTAGTTTGTCGTGTCACACAGGTTTGCGTCGAGAATATTTTATCACCCGTATCCCAACGTAAATAAGACACGTACACATTAAATCGTCACCTGCGTTTTTAAATATCTAACACAAAACGCTGAACAACCACACAAAACAGCTGTTGAATATTAAGAGATGGCGTATGGCATGCGGCATATGATTAGGATGCAAATGGATTTTCGCTATCGTAGAATATTTTCATATAAATGCAGCGTGGGATGTTAAGTGTGCGTTATAATAACTTTCATTGTGAGGTTTACCTCGAGGCTCGAATACATTTTCATAATTACGACCGGGAGAATGTTTGTGTCACCGAATTGGCACCAGCACTCTGGAATGTCCTCTCCTGGTGTCGAGATAAATGCGAAGCCGACTTAAATAAATAACTAAAAAATATAAATATACAGATTGTTAGTTAAATTAGTAAAAACCACTACCAGATTTAAGGTCTGCCGGTTTCGAGACGTACCCGTCTCTTCGTCAGGACCAACACTACACTACTATGTTCGCAACACTATACACCTCAACCATAGTATTGTTAATTTTTATTTGTACTGTTAGTTTCCCGTGAATAAATAAATACATCGTATACGCACATATTTGTTTTTGTCAATATTTTTTTTATTTTAAATTCTTCTCGTTGAAGTAGAGTCGATGACTCATTGTATAGTTAATTGTATAGCTCGGTGTTGGAGAAATGTTTAATGTCGCTTGCGGAATAGTTGGATCCTCTGTAGCATGGCGGTTTGGTGCTGGGATTAAGGGTCATCCAGTCAAATCCAGAGCAAGTACGCGCTCCCGGTACGTTTATCTGGACGCGCTGTAAATTGGTAACGTGCACGCATCATTTTAGAAATGAAGAAGTGCGCCCAAGTATCACGCGCGAATCATGTGTCATTTCAAATTAGTGTACTTTTATGTATAGTTCGTCAAGACACAGTACATTGTTCTATTATAGAGAAAATGTCAGGGCTAATGCATTTGAAAACTCTGTAATACCCAGACTACACTCATTAGGGAATGAACATGCGGAGGTGGTCGACATTTTTGCTGATATTATAACTGTGTATAGGACTAAGTTGATACAATTCTTTATGTCTCAACTAAATGGTAATGGATAAATAAATTATTCTTTTTCTTCTTCTTGTTTAAACTTCTCTTTTTAATTTACACAAATCTTTTAATTATATGTACTGAATCTTTTTAACTGCATATCTGTCTTATTGGTTTTTTTTTATTTTGTATTTTGTATATTTTGTAAAAGCCCATAAGGGTGTTAAATAAATAAATAAATACAAAAGACCGCACGTTTCTGGGACTAAACCGATAAAATCAAACAAATGATAGCATTTGTTACTGATTAAATATTGACATGTAATAAATTTTTTGTGCCATGTAATGAATGACACATCGACAGATTAGTGTCATTTCTGTGTAACTACAAAACAATATTTTTTTTGGTGTTTTAATTCGTGGAAAAATTATGACAGATGTAGATTAGATTTTTTTATTGTCTACGTGTATCTTAAAATCAACTCATAATATTTTTTTAAATAAATTTATTCACAGCAAGCCGTCTACATACAACTTGTCTGATAGTATAATTAATGTACATAGATGAAGTAGATCTTGTACCAAATCCCAGAAAAAAAAAGTTTTTTTTTAGCTAAAATAAAATTACTTGATAATAATTGAATATTACATTTTAACGTCGTATTTTAATTAAAATTTAATTAAAGTTGTTTATTATGCGTACTTGTAATCTTGGTTTTCACAATTACATTTCTTTTTTAATGATATTTGTTGCCATACAACTAAATAAAATGATAAAAAATAATAATATTAATTAAGTACATTTTTAAATTATAAAACCAGGACTGAACGCTGTTTTATAGTAAGTAAAAAATTTATTTTCATGAATAGATTTTTTTTACCAAACCGTTTTATTTTTAATCCAGTATAAAAACTGCTGTTATAAAAGACTATCAAACAATTTTTATCGAAGTTAATTTTATGATAAAGAAAAACATTCAAGAATCCTGTTGTATGAAAGAATGGTAGCATTTCACATGTGTAACCATCTCTTTATTGAATTATGCTGTTACTAAACCATTTAAATGATTTCCTTCCTTAGTAGTAAAATAACAGAATACATCTTGAAATTCCATAATTATATAACGAGTGAAGAGAGGAATGTTCCGCTGGAAGCGAGACACTATTTCGTGATCGTTGTGTATATAATTATCCTTTAAATCTGCCTCAACAGAGATCTCGCTATTATTATTCAAACTCTTTGTTGTCTGGCTTCTAGAAATAACTTCACTTGAATTCGTTAACTTCAACATCTTACTGCGGACACGTTAACTGAATAGTTCGTTACGGGAGTTAAAATATTATTCCCAGTTAAATATGAAGTCACACTTAATCTTGTTGCGCTTGTATAAAAAGTCATCACGCTGCATTCAAAATAGAATTCATAAATGTTTACGCTTTTACGCTTGTATTATTTTTACCACGGAGCCAATAAATAAGTGTATATTTATCATGGGGGAGAGACGCTTTCAATTCTGAAGTATTTCATAACAAAATGTATGTTATTTACGAAGTATATTTTCTTTTTCCATTTTATAACGATATACATATATAAAATACACAGAAAATCCACGTTTCTAGTAGCAGTAGTAGTATAGAATTTTATTTTATCGACAGCTTTGGTACAAAAAAGGTCCAAAATACAAATAAGACAGAGACATGCACTGTTAGTCTGTCATACAGACAACGAAATTATTATAATTGGGATCATTTAAACTATAAATAAATAAAATATTTACGTAGGTACCTCTTTATATTCCTATATCAATTTTGTTTTTCTCAAATCTTTACATTTCACCGTATAATATAGGTACCTATATGTATTTGAAAATTTGGTTGTGTAAACTTATATATTTTAATCACGTTTTTTATACAAATGTCTAAGCCACCCCTATAATATTAGAAAATTTTTATTTAGTGGTGTAAAACAGTAACGTTGCTGAAAGTAATGTGTTATAAAAAAATATTTTATATATGTATTTATATACGAAAACAGATACGTTTATAATAAAAGTGAACTATTTAATAACATCTTTGTTTAAACGTATTATGACGACGCAGATATTACGCTTTCAGGGATTAAAATAAGATCATAAATTTTATTTAACAATGTTTCAAAAGCCGATTCTTATGAAAACAACTTTTCACTTTTATATTTGTTAATTGCAAATACCAACGGACCGTGGTTTAATATTTCAGAAGCTACCATTGTTATAATATTCTACATTTTTGTAGTCCTGCCAACTTTTACGCTTTTGTATGCGAAGCTATAATTATAGTGCTAAAATATTTTAATTGATATAAATTAACTTAGTTAAAACCACTTATTTATTGAAAAAATTCAACATGTTTCGAAGCCAATGGCTTCTTCGTCAGGTTGGTTTCTTCGTCAGACACCTGACGAAGAAGCCATTGGCTTCGAAACATGTTGAATTTTTTCAATAAATAAGTGGTTTTAACAAAGTTAATTTATATCAATTATAATTATGTTACCACAAAATAAATTTGCTACATTTGAAGAAGAAAACTAAAATATTTTCTCATACGGTGTATGAGAATGCACGATACAGATATGTTAATCCATTCAAAATTAGTAAACGTATTTAACTAACTTTCTTATCATCACTGCAGGGATCGTCTGCAGAGATAGCAGAGTGGATTGAAGGTCACACCCTTTTATCTTTGTACACATATTTATTTCTCTCCTCTTTCACTTTCATAAATATTCTCATGCACGCTACTCGGTTCTTAAAGCTTTTAACAGAGTCGATTTACATTTTTTTACTTAATCATACCAGACGTTTCACGGATATTTTGTTTTTATTGCTATCAATACTCGCCTCATTTATATTTTTTACTGTACTCTCCTCGCTTATATACATTCCACATGACCAAACCATTTCAGCTACTCTTTCTTTATTCTAGCGATGATGCTACACACAGCTCTACATTAATTAGCTCATCATTTTGTCCGTGGTTCATTTCTTAACATACTCGTATTTTTTATGTACACATAATATATTTTAAAAGTACCAAATTTAATTTGGAATTACTTGAAATGCCGTAACTCAGAATAAAGTATTGCGCAATTAAAATCATATCAGATGAAAGTAGCGAAATTCTTGCCTAATTTATTATTTTGCAATATACATTAAGACGTTTATTGTTACAGACGCACCAAATTAAATATAAATCTGACTTGTATTTATTTCTTTGTTTAAAAGAGCGAAATGAAGCATTCCACGGAAATGTTAAATAGTTGAATTTCCACAGACTATTTCATTATATTCAATGTTTCGCGTTTCTCGCTTTACGATTTTATTAATATTTTAAATAGCTTGTTCTGTCTTGTTTTGATATTTAAATAACTGCTCTAAAGTAATAATTTATTGTTTTACTTTTGTTTAGTCTCTTGTAAACAATTTGATATTTGACTAATAAGAAGCAAATAATTATTTCCGTGCTAATGATCCCATTAGCAGATTCTTGTTCCGTCAGTAAATATTACAATATCTGTTAATATACAATATCTGTTATTATTACAATATCTGTTATTGTTTCAACATCTCTATTAAATAGTAATTTGGCCCATAAACTTCGCAGTGGAACGTACTGAAATTAATAAAACGGATTATTCTAAAATTAAACTACATAATTGAAGATTAATAAGAATTTATTATTATTGAATAAGTTTAAAAAATCGTTTTGTGGGAATGAATAAAGCAGATGATTAAAAAAACATGAACATTTGAAACACGAAAAAACTC
The DNA here is from genome assembly GCA_016648135.1 of Agrypnia vestita. Classification (NCBI taxonomy): domain Eukaryota; kingdom Metazoa; phylum Arthropoda; class Insecta; order Trichoptera; family Phryganeidae; genus Agrypnia; species Agrypnia vestita. The sequence goes on from JADDOH010005469.1 coordinate 121,800, forward strand.
TTAAAACTAGTAATTGGCGATAAAGAAAAAACTCAAATTTATGAAGAAGCTTTCAGGAACTGAACGTTTGCTGAATATATTAAACAAACTTAATATGATGTGCCCGTTGAAATAAGATATTTTATTTTTAACATTCTTTTTTTGTGTTGTTGCATCAGTGAACAATGGTCGTTAATTTTTAAATATTTTTGTTTTTTTTTTGTTAACTTTTACGTTAGAATTTTTATTATGTTATTAATACTCGGATTACCTTTTGGTATATACGAATAACGTTTCATTCAGTGCACAGTTTGATCTAATTAAGGCAGATGACCCTGCTTCCTTAAGTACAGACTTCGGTTTAGATAAAGAGGGAATAGACATCTTTATTCTTCATTACAAAGTAACGTCTTTTTACTACATATTTGGAAGATGGTCCGTCCTATTAGAAGTTTCAATAATCGAAGAGCGTACCTAATATGACGGATTTGTTTTTAATATAGTTCATACACAGGTAGCTTATTATGTAGGTAATGATAAATATACTTGCATCGTTCCAGAAGACCACCAAGTTAGTCTAGTTAGGTAGTTTTATAACACAAGGATTGAAAATAGTAATAGTATTGATGCGACACTTGTAACTATATATATATATTTTACTAGATATAGATAGATAATGTAGATAATGTTTTTTTTCAAATAGAGATGCGAACACGGAATACGTGTCACATCAATATTCTTACTATTTTCAAACTAAGCTAAACGCTTGTGCTATGAAAATAGGACTAACTTGCTGACCTGGAGTGAGGTTCGAACCAGTGACGTTTGGATCACGAGGCGAGAGTCCTAACCACAAGACCAACAAGCTACTCCTCGTATATATTACATACAAACTTTTTAATAATTATTTGGTACTAAGTTCCCTCTGGAAAAAATGTTGTTCTACCATCTACACAGAAATAAGATATATTCTAGGGTTGACATTCGATGAGTGTTCATAAATATGAATACAAATTTGCGTAGTTTACCTTATATGTTGATTTTGTATGGAAAATTGATTAAACACACACGGACATGTTGCCTCCCATTAGATTATGTACCGGTGTTAGGAAATCTTGAAAAATTCTTACAAAACTTCAAAACATTGTTGGACAAGAAAAGTGTCATGCCGGCCGAAACCAGGATGATAATGGAAATGGTAAAATCGATGGCGACCCAAAATTCTCGCAAAAAATCGGACAGCAGGATTGTGATTGTTTAGTGTCGTCTTCGGCTTACAGGGACGACCCTCTTCCTCCATATTTCCATCTCATTATCGGCCGCCCCCCGCCCTGCCCCGCGCGACGCGCGATGCGAATTTTCCAATTTTGTTTGACCGAAATAGATTTGCGACGATTTCTAGTAGGTACGAACCGAAAAATATACTTTGGTATTTTGCTGGATTATATTTTCATCTAACCGTATCTTGCCAAATCATTATTTACCTAACCTTCTCGAACCCTTATTCAGTTTACCTAAACTAACCTTTTAAAAGCATCGTATACCTAACCTAACCTCGTCAAACTATTGTTTATCTTACCCCGCTTAAACGTTTCAAGCCATCATTTCATGCTTCAACATATAAACACACTTTTGTGTACCGCTGTCTTTCTTTCCTTAATTCCGTTTCTTATTTTTCTTGGTCGCACAAAATTTAAAGATTTGTCGTTTATCGTAGTCGTGAATCAAATAAGAAGCATTTATTATATTGCTGTTGCTTTAATCATCTGTCCCATCTTGCGTAGTGGTACCATTCCTGGAATGTTACCCTGTTAGTTAGGTTTTTGGTCAGGTCTAATTAGCTTTTTGGAAATCTATTTTGTGTGCCTCTAACATTTCCATGGATTAAGTTCGTGCTGCTGAAGTTTTACGGCATTCTTAATTGTTTTTTTTTTTAATTTTCAATACCGTTGGGATTTAACCCTACCCTGGCCATGCTCCTACCATCGCATGTCTCCCGGGACAGATGTACGGATGTTTTCTATCATGGTATGATAAAGGTTAATTATTTGTTCAAAGCGCTCTGCACGATCATCTCTAGCGTCACATTTCAGCATCATCGCAATTGCTTTACCACAATTATCGAAATGTTTTACTAGCACATTCATCTCGCGATGGCTCAGTGGTGAAGATCCGAGTCTTATTGTACAGTTGCTCCATATTATTGGGGGTACTTGCGTCACTTGCTCAGTGTGTTCTCGGACTTAGTCTCCGAGTCACGTTTGGCGATACGCCTCGTGTTTTGGGTGAATACACAATGTTCCCGAGCAGCGTGATGTATGGGAGCGGAACGCGTCTATAAGGAATAATTTTCCTAGGGCGGTTTAAACGCACACCCTGGGGGGTTTTATTGCGCACCCCGTCGATTATGTCCATGAACATTTTGATAACTACAATATTTATTCCAAACGCATGTTGTACGTGAAAAATTATTACGTCTCGTTTTGGTCGATATTCACGTCGGGTGGGTCACCTTGTACGGGATAGCCGAAAAAACGGATTTATGAAGAATAAAGTACTTACTTTTTAAAACAAATTTATACGTTATTTCTGGTTTGAGTCTTCTGGGGTATTATGCCGTGTTATTACGACCTTTCTGGCCGATGATGGACCCTGCAATGGGTTCCGAAACATCGGCCAGAAAGGTCGTAATAATACGGCATTCTACCCTAGAAGACTCATATCAGAAGATTCTGAGTGGCCGTGAAAACCTTAGATCATTCTTAAATTTGTACGTTCCAACTTTTTCAGAAAATAAGTCAGATGTATTGAAAAAAGTGAAAATGTTGATGTCGCTTATCTTCGTAAATTTGGATATTTCACCCAAAGTGTATTTTCCATTCCAAATTGCATGAAGAATAGGTACCCCCCGAAGTTTTTGCTATAAGCTAAGAGACACTCTGTTCGTATTGCACTGTTGGGCAGTTTTTTTTTTTTTTTAATAACTGTTGCACTCAAGTAGTAAAGATAATATGTTTATATAATCTTTACTACTTGAGTGCTCTCTATGTATACTATTCCGAATTATTATTATTTTTAATTTCCACATTTTAATTATAATTATTCATTTTTATCATGCGCTTTTGACGTATAAGTCGTTATCACTTTTTTTAACCACTATTTTATTTTTCTTTTAATATCATGTACACAAATATTTTTTGGATATCAAAAAATATTTGCGTACAAGTCGGCATTCTCGCGTAATTTAAACTTATCATTTACGGGCGCACAAATTTTTATTACGTCATTCAACTTGAGTTTTATCTATCCTGATACCGACTGTATCAACAAAAGTTTTAAATTTACAGGAAAACACGAAAGTCCCCCGGGAGGTGAAGCAAATTTTGCAACTTTACAAAAGAATAATAAACGTGAAAAACTCTCCGTAACTTGCCGAGGAAAATCATCCGCAGGTCTCTCGCGGAGTGGTATTATTTACCCCCGCCGCCTCTCGACCCTTATTTATGTTTGTCATACAAAAAAACTCTAATAAAAAGTTGAGTGCTGACAACTTATCGTATATACACCCCGGGTGTTTGTTTACCCCGCGTGTCCCACATAGACGCGCGCAAATTACAACGGATGAATCTGGCAAGTGAAGTTTTCACTTCGGCGTAAAAAAGGCTACGTACATTATTAATTGATTGAAAGTCAATATGCAACGGGTCCCAGTTATTGCGTTTGGCGGATTTTAGAATCAGCAGTACAATTGTAGTCAGTTTTCAGTAGTAGTAGTTTTCAATAGAAACGACCATCAACAAGTGGGTTATTCCACGCCTGGTGGCCAGGACCACCAAGTTCGTCCTATTTTTACAGCACACGGACATGATTTTATTTTAAAATACAAGTTACATACATTGTAGTAAGAATATTGGTGTGAAATATATTTTATGCACGCATCTCTGTTGTTAAAAACAATTAACATATTTAAATTGTATTTTTTTTCTTGTATAATATTATTATGTACATATATTTCTCCCTGCATAATTTCATCTTGGTACCATTAAAAAATGTCATCGCTTTTTAGATTCGGATTCGGTTATAACAAACAGAATAAATAACTGGTATTTTTATGTAATATATTGTATTTGGTATTCTAACTCGTAAGCTTCCTTTATTTCTTTTTTCTGCAGCATAAACCTGACCTTTGACGTAGTCTCATAAAAAAATCTTGTGGTGTGAGGTCTAGAGTATTCAATTCAACATTTTCGCCCAAGTCATATTATTCAGCAAATTTTAGATGGTAGTGGGAAGATGGTAGAAATAAGTCCTCTTCTACGTCATCGAATTTAATTTTTCCAATGCACTCGCTTTAAAATGCATCCGACGCTCGTTTTTGGAATGTCTGTCTCATGTACATTTCTTAGGGCATCATGTACACATCAGATTCGAAAATAATTGTAATACCTATGGTATTATTTTTACAAAATTTTATATAACACTCGTTGTCTGTTTGTTGTGGTGGAATCTTGTAATTGATTTTTCACCAACTTCCCGATTAGCTAGAGCTCTGAAACTTTTAACATTTACTTAAAGTGGATACAATAGAAGATTTGGCCATTATTTTCCATAATAATTAATAATCTCGTCACTCACAAGCAAGAGCCGCAGAAACAGCTGCTGAAAATCGTGGCTTTCGAAAATTTGTTTTAAATTTTAAAACGTGTTTAATATTTGTATGCTGCATGGGTGATGTTAAAAAATGTTTACAAAGAAAATGTATGTAAAAGCATTTGTCAATTTTTAATTTTTTTTATTTACTTTTTTTTAGGTATCTTTTATGTACCGTTTTCAATTAAATCTTCTCTCAATGAAAAAATGCAGACACTTATTGCATTTTTAAAGTATTTACTTTTAATCTAATTATCTTTCCTGAATCTTTTTCATCTCCGGAATAGCGAAACTCCGCTTGATTCGTACATTTGATTCAACCATTCACGGGAGCTCCCAGACCTGTGAGCACAAAAGAATAACCACATAATTACTTACTGAGCACACTGGAAGAAGAAATTCATCAACTAATTACTTTCAGCCGAAAACTCCATTCCATTTGCAAATACGCCGGGAACGTTTCAAAAGCGTCTTGAAATTCCGACGGGCAAAAAAGTGGAAACTTTGCATACTGGCTACTTAAAAGTGCCCGCGAGATTCAAACTCGGGTGGCGTTCCTTTTTTATTATTTTTCGCACAAATTTGACATTTTTTTATTGCGGTGCATCAGTGAACAAAACAGGGTTTCAGATATTTTTATGTGCACTAGAATGCACCTCAGGTCACCCTGTAACAAGTGATATCTTATTTAACTAATGTTTAATACATATGTATATTCAGAAAAGATTCATTCATTAGCTATTTTACAATCAAATTTTGTGTGTGTTTATTTAACAGTAGCTTAACAGAGTGGCTTGTTGGCCTAGTGGTTGAGACTCTCGACAAGTTATACAGTAGTCGGTGGCTCGAGTCCCATTCCAGGACGCAATTAAGAATATTAATTAATTGAATGTTTACTAATAATTCATATTTTTTAAAATAGCGCACTTTAACAGCGCATCTGCAAATTGATTAGTAAATGGTTATTCTTAGATTTATATTTCGAAAAATGTCATGTGATGTCAATATGTAACCATTCAAAATATAAAACTGTAATAAAATAAATACTTTATGTTTAAACGTTTTAAAAATGAATTTTAAATGACACAAAGAAAAGGTAAGTCCCTCCTACTCGAGGCTTGACCATTTCCCGCAATATCAGAAAACATTTCCGAGTGGAGAAGACTCGGAAATATATGACTGCCACAGCGGAAAGTATGCAGAAGCTAAATTTTCGAGTGGGGTCGACCGGAGTGGAAATTGCATCGAAGCAAACAAGGCAGTCGGAAACCCAGAATAAACATCGCGACGAATCGAAGCGGTTGCCCGACCCTTGTATAGAATAGATGGAATCCACTCGACAAAAGCTATTGTCAAAATAAACACTATCGACTACTGCCTGCGACGTTCGGCGCTGTTTAAATTAGGTCTCCATCTGTACATCATAATGCTTAGCGCAGCACGCGAGCGAGACAACAACCTCGCGATAAAAATCTCCGAGTTTGCTTTAGCGTCGCTATAAACAATGCCGCATTTTTTATGAAGTGGTAAAAACTATTCACCGCCGCGCTAGAAATACAGCCAGGAACGTTTCTGTTTGAATTAGGAATGCAATGAGGCATCATCGCCTTTCCGATTTGTTTGTTCGACTTCGTTTGTGACTGTCAAACTTTCAATTTCAAACGGTGTTGCCATTTGCAGGAGTTCGCTCGGCGAACTCCAAGTCGGACAAATAAGCATTGATTACACGAACGAATATTTGCTAAACAACGGACTCTCCATCGTGGAATGTTTATCGTTGTAAGTTAATTAGCTCGCTTTACTTTTGAAGTTTAAACACACAATTTCCGAAACGAACACCATTCAAAAGCTTTGAGGAACCGACACTCAAAAATGGTAATTCAAAAATGTTCGTGGTTCTGTGTGTTCCAAAAATCTTGTACCCATTACTAAAAATGATTCTGTGAAATTTTAGTATCTACATTCTTGAAAACATTCCGCTATTCTCTTAGAAAGTTAGGCAGGGAAATTTTGCCACTACATGTGAATTTCCTGAATAATTTTCATTTTATTTCGCAGTAAGTAGTCCTTAACGCCAAATTATTTCCAAAGATGAAAGTAGTGGTAGAGTACTAAAACCCAATGAAAAGATAGAATTTCGGATACATGTTTAGTTATTGACATTACTTAGAAGAGAATGGTATTAAACCGGTGAACGTTTGGCAAATATGTATCTAAATAATAAAGCTCCCAATATATAGCATAATTTTATATCACTGTGTTCGGATTGATCGGCCTATCGCTTAATTTATATTATTGGTTTTACATTATTATTGACATATTTTTTACATTTTTATTGACATAATCTTAGTATAATTTCTTTCGTGTTATAAATCTTGCGAATTTATTTTAAATAAAATCATACTTTATTTATGAAGGTGTGATTATTTTGAACAATTAAAACGAGTTAGATGTCACCTAGAAAGATGCAAATAGCAAACGTCCTCCTCCTTTTAAATTTAAGTTTGAAATGAAAAATGTTTTTTGTATGTTATCGAATTTGTAAGATATCGAATTTTTCTTAGTCGTTATTTAAAATATAAAAATTAACGAAATAAAATTCCCATAATTGCAGAAATCAGATTTTTAAAAGGCTAATAAGACTTTTTTTGGACGAAAATCTGTTTTCTTTTTCATATTTTGATATAGTTTTGTTTCTGTTTTCTATTCCACATATTTCCATGTTTTTATTTCATATATCGGGTCAAAATATGTTTTTGCAATATATCCGTTTCCTTAGTCTGCGCACTAAACCTTTTAAGTTTTTCAAATGTTTATTTCAATTCAATAGAATAGCGCCGATATAACCTTCACAAATAAAAATAAAAAACTGACATTTTATATTTTTTAAATTATTTACTATGTGCCTATTAATGAATATAGAATAATGGATGAAAATCTGTTTTCTTTTTCATATTTTGATATGGTCTTGTTTCTGTTTTCTATTCCATATATTTCCATGGTTTTATTTCATACATCGGGTCAAAATATGTTTTTGCAATATATCCGTTTCCTTAGTCTGCGCATTTTTTTAAAATTATTTACTAAGTACCTATTAATGAGTATAGAATAAATTGTATTCCCTATTCCAGAGTTTTTTGAAAGCATCTTAGATGTTTTCTCCTAGATTATATTTTTAATTTAACATGAAGAAAGTTTTCTTTTAATTGTTTTAATTAAAAATCCCCCAAGGAAAGTTTTGCATATTTAAGTGAGTTATTTTTTGTTTCAGTTGCGTTTCAAAGAAAATTCCTCGAAGGGAAGGCTGGGGAAGCATTTGGAATCACAACAAACAATAATGGTAAGAATTTATTAAATATTCTTTGGAACATCACTCTTAGTACGTCTGCCAACCAGATATGTCAAACTTTTTAAGACAATCGTAATTTCGTTTCCAAGAATCTTTGCAATACCTAATCTGGATCGTCTACCTTTTCGGATTTCTTTTCTAAAGCCCACTTTTTAATATTTTTTAATGCATTTTTCATTTCTAAAATTTTATTTTTCACCCAAATGAATGTCATAACTACGTAGGGTTGAGTTATTAATAAACAAGCCATCCCTTTGCTAATTATATGCTGTTAAATTATTTATGTTTATATATGTTAATATTTTTCATTTTTAACAATATTTCAATTAAATTCTAACTTCCACATATTTTGACAGTGTGCTTTACATGTTTTACAGTAGCAAAAAGACCAGCATATTTTTCCGTATAATAATTAATATCATTATGAAATATCACGCGTAAAAATTGTTTATAAACATGTGTAAGTATATATTATAATGAGTAAAGATTTTGTAAATACAAGATCGACGAAAATATACGACATTAAATAATATCATGACTTTAAAATAAAAATTAAGTAGAGATTTTTTACCTCACGATGACCCGTCCCGCTTTGATGAATTTAAAAAATATACAGGCTGTAATAGAAATAATCCACAATACCTTTCAGGTAGATTCCAACTTAAATTATGAGTAGAAAATATTGTAACATCAGTGTCCTAATAATAATTCATCATATTTAGCGCAGCCTCAAGTCGCGAAGTCAGGAAGGCCTAGGGAAAACGGGAGTCAAATCGTAAGAAAAAAGGATTCGTTCTATGAACTTTCTAGAAAATTAAGACCTTTTTGCATAATCAACATTATGCATTATTGCATGTCCCAAAAGGCGTAACGGACGTAATGAATAGACATACCATACCTCGTAGTTTGCAACTTTATACGAACTGAGCGTTCATGTCGATATATTTAATGACAGCATTAATGCTATTATTGTGCTTTTAAAGCATGAGACAGAGGATAGCTTCCATATAAGGTACTAACATCATGCAACAAAAATTATTTATAATTTAGTCATGTACCTACTTAATCCTCCACAAGTGTAGTCGAAGTCAATTTATTATCTTTTTTCATTTATATAACTATGCCGTTTCACCGGTATCCCTCCGTCGAGGTTTCCATCCAACACAAGAGCTATGCAGTACCGCCTCTCGTTAAATTGGATAAACAACCCCTCACGCCCCGCGCTCAAAAAGCCTCCAAAGCTCAAAAAACCCGTCTCCGTTTGAACCGCCCTGTATTTCGGACTTGCAGATAACTTTTCGGGTCCGTTCGCAATTATGTGCGATGCATTAGCATTCTGTGAGCGTATCAAAGCTTACAAGACTAAGGAAAACACCATTCAAACGCTCTCCCACAATTCGCTACAGTTTGTTCGCCCACTCTTTAGAATTGATAGCGAATGTTTGCTTTGGCCGGGAACCATTGTTACTGCTACGTTGCTTTATGCAGACGAGTGCAGGGAAGGGCCCGGATGCTGGGTGAACATCCCGGTGGAACATTTAATCTCGTCCGTGTCGACACCGCTATCCGTTGGAATCCCGAGTTGCGAGCGCGAAACTTCCGCAATTTTTATGCAATATTTTATCGAAATATTGCCGATTTTTTTTTATTTTATATTATTTTTTAACCGACAGATTTTCAGCAGGTGATTAACGATTTTGATGCTTCATTCTAATGCTTCTTTTTTCGAATTTGTTCATTCCATACTTAGATGCTTAGATCCCATTGCGGTGTTTTTGAGATTTTGATTTGAGAGAATTTGAGATTTGAGAGAAAACCTGTCACTACCCAAGGAAATTTCCTTGGCATCTATGAAGACTATATCTCATTGGAAATAAGTTTTCCATGATTTTGGAAGGGATAGACCTATATTTGAATATAGGTCTATCCTCATTTTTTCAACTCATTTGAAAAAATGAGGATAGACCTATATAAATGAGTTGAATGAGCATTCAACTCATTTTTTCAACTCATTTGCTGCCTTTGCTTTTATACCTCTCAATTAATATGGTAGAGTTCGTGGTAAACAATTTTAATATTTAACCTTTTAAATGACTCGAGCATATTAACACGTCAAACTTTTCATGCCATTCCAAGTCATAAACGCGCTTACATGCTCATTGTGACTGTTTCTGTCATGTGTAGTCGAAAATTGCCAGCTTTTAAAAGACATCAAGATCTTTAAATCCTACCCTGCGATGTTCCTTCATAAAATTTGTTAGGCAGTTAAAACGTTAACACAGTGTTGCCGTAGAAAAATAATATTTATTCGTATAAAAGAAATGTCCTCTAAACCGCCCTAGGATTCTTCGCCCGCATATTGACCGCGGGGCGGCCATCGAAAGCGAGAATTATTCCCTCTACGTTTTATTTGCCGCCACTTCTTAATTAGCGGTCTGCCGCCGAGCGCGGAAAACCACTGTCCGTATAAAAAGTAGATTCGCCTTCGGGGGCAGACTCCCCCCAAAGGCACGCGGAGCGGGGCGCCTCCCGGGGCAAAGGCGCGCGGAGCGGGCGCCGCGAGGGGCAAAGATGCGCGGAGCGGGGCGCCAGAAAACCACAACCGAAAAATGGCAACCAAGACCGGGTGCGACGCAGCCGATGCTGCGATTGTATTTGCATAGGGAGAGTTTTATTATTTAGTCCGTTTTCCGCACTTTTTGCATTAACTTTTTATTCCGCTTTTATTGTCGGCGGTAGTGTTCCTCCCCGCGACCGAAATGCGAGCTCGTTAAAGCGCCGTTGTGCCCATTGATGCGATTGCATTTATTGCATTTCCACCGATGTCCGCAGTATCCAAAACTTTATGTTCGCGTTTGATATTCGCTAAATAAAAATCCAATCTCGTCAGCAGATTAAAACGGAGGGCCTCGCGAGTTTTATGACGCTTTTCAGCTGTACTTATATAAGCCATAAACAATTGCTTAATCATTTTACGGTTTGGTCTAATTTCGCTTCATGTACGAGAAAACCAAATTAATCGCGAGGGTATAAATATATCGCGCGTTGAAAACAAATGTGACGCAATACGAAATTTGTCATTTTTCTTTTATGAATTCTAATTGCTAGTATATTGATTTTACATGCAAGATTTTTAATTTTATTTCAATTTTTTAACACTGCCATACTTACAGTGGGTGGCCAAATTATTAGGGACAGTGCTCAGATTTTACTTTTTTCTAGTTTAACAGCATTTATCACACAAATAATTGCTTGTAAGTCTCAATAATATTTTTTATTTACTAGGTTGTGTTATTGAGATAATAAAAACAATAAGCTTCGTATGCAAAACTATTGTATATTTTTATTATAAGTGTTCATGTGAACTAATAAAATTAATCTCAGCATTTAGTGATGCCACCCCTTGCTGCAATTATGGCTTCTATGCGTCGGGGCACGCTCTCTATACAGAATTTAGCATGTTGTTGGAGTTCAGGGTTGTGATGCTATTCTTTAATGAGTGTTTCAATCAATTGTCGCTTGGTGGTAATCACTTACTTGGCGACTGTCCATTTGGTGAGCTCCCACATGTTCCCCATCGGGTCTATGTCTGGTGAGTTTCCTGGCCAGGGCAAAACAGTATTTTTTTTTCAGCCAGGAATGCACTCATACTCCTAGCTTTGTAGAAAGGTGCTGAATCTTGCATATAAATGTACTATTCATAACCAGGGAACCATTCTTTGAGGGGTGGTAGTAGGTGAGATTCTAGTATACTCTTGCACTGGTCTTGCCTCAAGGTCCCTTCTACGATGTATAAGCGCTCCATGCCCTTCATTGAGATAACAAATCACACCATGACACTACCCTGATGTTTAACCCGCTCAATAAGACAGTCTGGATGGAACTGCTCTCCAGGGCGTCGTTGGACGAATTAACTTTTATCGACCAAAATCGGAAACGTCGATTCGTCGGAGAAGCATATCTTTAAAATATTATAATTATCACAAACATTCGTTATTAACACACAGAACAATTAAAAAAATTATACTTACTCGACTCTAGTCTTCAACAGTCATGTTTTGATGTTGTTTGGCCCTTTACAATCGCTTCTTCTTCATGGCTTCGGTGAGGCGTGGTTTTTTGATAGGCCGAAGACCAATCAAGTTCTCTTCGACTAACCGCCTGCGGACTGTCCTTTCGGAAACTTTCATTCCTTCGTCGTTCATCATCGTAGTCAGACGGGCAATACTCTTCTTACGATTTTCGAAGCAGATATCCCTGATTTTACGATCGGTACGAGGAGTGGTGATCCTTTTTCTGCCACATTTTCCCATTCGGCCTACTTCCAGGGGTTTGTTTTGATCGATTTAATTTTTTATATGGTTGACGACAGACTTCCTCACACCTGAAATAGTTGCTATGTCTCTCTGGGAATGTGAGAAGTGAAGAAATAATGCCTGTATGTCTCTACATTTTTTAAGGACGTGTTTGAAGTCATACCCATGCTAGAAAAAAGCAATTTTGAGGTGATCACGGCGTATTGTAAAAAAAATTGAAATTCGTTCGTAAAATACAGTAAATGTAATGCAAATATAAATATTACTTACGTTTTAATTATTTCGGATGAAAAAAATTTGGAAAATATAATTTTAAAATATTTTAAACCACCTTCTGACACCAGTGATTTTCAACAAGCGTCAATCAATTAAGAGACAACATCACTTAATTCAAAAATGACGCAGGTTTTCAGTGTTGCCACTTACAAAAAATGAAAATAATGATACCAGCAGCAATATCAAATAAAAAAACCACTTGAAAATCAATTCGTTTTGCTCGTAAAATGATTTATACATAAATATGAGTACTGTCCCTAATAATTTGGCCACCCACTGTAGGTCAGGTCTGAGAAAATTCCACAGATGTATTCTGAACTTACTCCTGAACTTAATCGTACTCCAGCTTGAGATTGAACAAGTATGAAACATATTATAAAATTTAAAAAAAAATTAAAATTCTCACAGAGAACAAATGATTTTTTGTTAATCACTTTCGTCAAATAAAATTAAAATAATTGAAGCAAACGAAAATGTACATGTAAAATTTTATGCGTATCTATATGAGCATAAAGAGTCCTGTATAAAATAAAAGATCAGTTTGCTGATTCAATATTTAAAAATTGTCACTCATGTGCGCAGAATAGCGAGTCGTGTTATATTTCGACCTTTCCAGCCTCCAATAACTGTGGAGAAACTCTTAGATTTTTCCTTCGCAAATCGTAATTTGCTAAATTTAAATATCTGGAGAAATCAGACGATTCTGTACTGCACCTGTACATATACATGTATAATTCATACACTTTCAAACTGTGTTTATGCAATTCAAAAGAGTGCTCGGAGGATTCCCATACAGCGTTCCAAAATATATTTTATTTATTCTGCCTCGCAACAAAACATTTCACATACAACGTGGAACTTCGCGTTCAGTTCGAAGCTTCGCTTTTGGGATATTCGCATCAGGAGAGCGTGAATGTAATTCAGTAGAATAAAACGTTTCCATTGGCATTGAGGGCTGGAGCAGAAGGGTGGACCAGAAATGCATTTACCGTATTAGTCTAACGTATGGGTTTTTGTCTCCTGTCTTTTCGGCATTTTCTTTTGACCCATGCAGTATACTCGGCCATCAACCTTGTTACAATTATTATTGAGTAATTTGCGAATAGAAATATGAAAACTAAAAAATATATATTAGTGTTTCATATGAGGAATATAAAAGGCAAAGGCAGCAATATCCCATTGAGATATTTCTGATATAAATACAAAAACCTGTCAATGCTCAAGGAAATTTCTTTGGAATCTACGAAGCCTACATCCTATTGGAAATAAGTTTTTAAAAACAATAGCTACTTCAGTTTTCCTTTTACATACATACGTGTATAAATAAATATTTAAAGTTTTCGATATGAATATTCCTGTGTTTGTTACCAAATATGTAGTTGACATTGCTGCATTTGCTATTTACATAATCGGATATTGCTGTCTTCGCTATGATGATCCAGTCTAAAATCGATCTCAGTTTAGTATGAAGCGGTCATTTAGTCACGTGACACATCCTTGGGGGTTGATTGGTTGATGTGGATATGGCTGCGTTTGCTTTAAATAGTGATTGGCAGTCATTTAGAATTCCTAATTTTATATTCACAAGCAATTTTATTTAATTTCATTGCCAATTTGTTATCATTTGTGTTATCTTGCCTGTTACATTGTTGTCGTTGTTTTCCCTTTACATATTTTTCACCAATAAGTATAGGTGTGCCTTTTTCTTAATTTTAATTATCTTCTTTAGTCAAAAGTCAACAATGTCGACCTTCCTACGAACGAGTCCGAGGGCAGCTATTCGATAATGTACACATAAAGGCTTTTCCGTTTTATATTACTCACTTTCACCTCCCGCGTTATTTAACACGTCACATTAAATCTGTCGAGTATTTGTGTGTCTATATTCTCACGACTTTTACTTCGTTTTCTTTTAGCGGCGAAAATGCCTCTCTTTCAGCCATCCTTTTCCGTATTTCCCTTTGTATATTTACTGCTTCTTTGTTTACGATCTGAATAGACTCCAAATGCGTAAAGGCCTTTTTATCTTAGTTTCAGCCTGCGCGCAAAGCGGGCTAGATGTATTGCTTCGCAAATATGCCTCGCGGTTGTATCGATTGTCACTAGATCTCCGTGGGTCGAAGTGAAACAAAGCCACGTTCGTTGGAATTTGATAATTTAGTGCGTAGGACCGTTTTCTTCATTAGGGTTATTAATATCACGCATCCGTCTTGCGGATAACATTCCGCAGACCGTAATTGGAGTTCTTACCGAGAATAGTTGGATTAATTCTCTCTTGTTTGCTTTCCATGTTTTGCGTACGAATAATACTGCTACCAATTACAGAATTACTTGATTTTATCCTTGAAGGGGTATTCATTAATTAGGATTAATTATAGATATCTCCCAGAATTGAAGCTACTTATATATGGAAAAGCATGAATGGAAGTCTTTTTTGGGCGTCCACAGTTATCTTTCGACCTGTCTTATCGATGAACGTTGCATTGTGTAATCATTAAGCCAGCCAAGCCATTCTATCATCATTTTTATGTATTTTCCTTCTTTGTCTAAGTATTTTATTTATGAATAGTTTATTTATTAACCAGTTACAATATTTACACATTAATAACAAAAAAAAAAGTGTGTTACAAAAATTATTCATTACTTGTTAAATTGCTTTAAAATTTTCATCACCTGGTTAGTAAGATATTGTCACAGAAGATTGTCTGTCCCACACGCGAATTAAAAAATATTCCCCACACATTTCCCCAAATCTATGTTATTCCAATTAACAAAATCGCCGACTACTTTCTGATCTCTTTCCTTCCCTAGTTAAAATTTTCTTCCAGTATATTTTGCTCGAAGTATGTTTTGTTCTTGTACATTGTTTATCTCCTACATTTCTCTCTGTTGGCGTTTGCACTCTACCAGAATCCTACTATACAAAACTTCAACAATGCCACAAGCTCAAGAGATGAAAACAGACTTCCTACATTCCAGTTAATTATTTTCCTTTATATATGAGAAGCAGTACAGTTACTGTTCTTATGTTGTATTATTTATTATTGATTATGTTTGGTTAAATTTATTTGGCTGAGAAATATATTACTTTCCTTCTTTTTATATGATTCCCAATATATTTTGTTCCGATGCTAAGTATAAAGGAAAGACATCATTTCGAAATTTGTATTCAAACTTAGAAATCTTTAAGCTTTCAAATCATGTCAAAAAGCTCATCCGTCACCCTATGTTCCTATAGCTTCCTATTCCATCCGTGGGGCCCGCGAACCCTTTACCACCACCATGGAATTATTAAGATTTAGACCTTCGTCAACGTCACAGTTTACCCACTTATTACCATAATGAAAAGAGGAAGCGGAAATCGGAAATACGTTTTCGAAAGCTACCTCAAACAGAAATGAGTAATGCGACATATCGTGGGAGTTTTTCTGAATCTTGATTTGTTTTTAGCCATAAAACCACTTTATTTAAATCCATACCTTACCTTTAAAATCTAACTCCGAGTATTTAAACATCTAACAACATCTTTTGTGTTTTTGAACAACTCAGAATATTCTAATTAAGAGTAGGCAGAAAAAATATAATGCTTCTTCTTACATTTGAATGAAATATATAATTATTACGTATAATTCTGTTTATATTAGGAAATATAAAATCTTGTATTACCTACTTAAATAATAAATAAATAAAAATAATATTTTGATTTAATGAGTTAGTAGTGTTAGTATATTAATAATAAATAGTCACAGGATAATAATAAAAGCCATTTAGAACAATGATTTGTCCCGAGTTAGAATCCCGGTGATAATCAAATATATTTTAAGGAAAAAAAATATATGTAATATAATTTCTTCGAACTAAAAATTAGAAACAAACTCATCAAAAATTTTTACTTAAAACTATACATTTCCGGGTACCGAAGGGCAATGTAAGCTGGTCCTTGGGGATAGATTTAAGTACCCCGACGCACCCCCGCAGTTCCGCCCTCACGGGTGGCTCCATATGCAACCCCCTGAGACCAATGAAGTATTCCGTACCGAAATAACACACATATCTTTGTTTGTTTAACTCGAAACACGTGCAATGTCGGTGTACCTTCACGAACATTGTGAATTTCTTTTATGAGTATGTTTTTTTTATATAAAAAACGCGAAGAGTGCCCTCCTGCCTACACTTGACGTCTATTCACGCGCGGGTTTCAATTCAAGTTTGTTTCATACGGAATATTCGCACGCGGTTCTTTACTGGGGGATGTAGGTTTATTTTATTTTGTGTATGTTTTATGCATGCTAACCCAGGCGGAAACAAAACGGAATATCTTACTATATTAATATGTAATAAGGCGTTGACGCCGGATTATATTATTTATCACGCAAACATAATACCAACTTGACAAAGAATAATATAAAAACATCGCTTCATTCCCGAGTAGCTTTACCTCTCACTTAATATTTATGGCGCAGAACAAATTACACGTTCTGAGTTCTTGAAATATTTTTATTTGTTTACGATTTGTGAATTTTTGGATTTAGAATTGTGTTTGAAGTTTCTTATATGCTTACCTATTCTACTGTTTTTATTTGTCTCATAGATATTCACAGAAATTTACAGGTTATAAAAACACAACATTCGCATGTTCGAAAATGTAAAAGTCACAGCAGGCACGTATATAACATCATTGTGAACTTACCATCTACAT
The DNA here is from genome assembly GCA_016648135.1 of Agrypnia vestita. NCBI lineage: Eukaryota > Metazoa > Arthropoda > Insecta > Trichoptera > Phryganeidae > Agrypnia > Agrypnia vestita. Next base: position 139,069 of record JADDOH010005469.1, read on the forward strand.
GATGTCTCTCTAAAAATTTGATCTCGATAATCCATGAATAATTCATATTTACATCTCATTGAACACCACACTTGTGTAATTTATTGTTCGTCTTCTCGTGCGTTCTCTGTTTTCTGAATTTTTACCTGTTCCGAGTTTCAAGTCGTTTCAATGGTAAAACTAATAGGTACTTGTTTAATTCAAATGTCAAAATTGGATAATATTTAAAAAAATTAAACATTCCTGCACCTATTTAAAAAAAAATTAGGGAAATTTACAGTTCACTCGGGTGTAGGGTTTCAGATGCCTGCCAAATTTGCTTGCAATGAAGCCGTTAGACGCAAAGCTGGACTGTTTAGACATATTCGATTTGCCTGTCGGTTTTCCTCTGCACAACAGTTCTCATTACCAACATTTCTCTCACCCTAATGCGGCAAACACAGTTTTTACATGTTTCACCAGTCGGGCACTTGTCGCTAAAGCGTTCTGTTCACTTTACGCCCTAACTATTTGCTGGAAATGAAACGCTTCGCGATTGCAATTGTACCCTTCGTTGGGTTTTTTCCGCTCTGGCGACCATTTGCAGCGTCCCCCTGGACCGGGCCGACGGGGGCACGCAGGGCAAAAAGGATTGTCTCATCTATTCCATTAGGGCACCACTGCGCGATGAGATTGTGGAGCTCCACCCCCCTGTTGGAGCATAATATTATTATATTGCATAGATGGCTCTCAACTCTCGGTGCTCATTGAATCTGTTAATTGGAAAACTTAAGGCAATGGGAATATTTTTATCGAGTGCAGAAGGTGTCTCGAATCGAAGTCTGTAATATTATCTCGAGATTCTAACAGAGATTCGAATGGATTCTGAGAGTGTAATAATTAAGCAAAAGATCCACCTGGATAATTAACTATCCGAAACCATTTAGTCTTTACGTGTATTGATTTTCATAGACGTTAATAAAGAATTAAAATAGGGCGGCATAGTTTTAAATAGGTCATACGAACGGTAAGAACAGTTCTAGCAGCGACTGTCTGTCCATTCCAACAGCGAATAATCTAGTTTATATATGAATTGTTAGTACTAACCTTCTTGCTTTATATTATATTTTGTATATTTCAATTTTATTGAATCATCATTTTCTTTTTTCATATGGAACTGGGTTCTTACCCGTGCAATGTTTGCCGTAGTTTCTACCATGGTCACCACCATTCTGCAACAATATGACATTGAAAAGTACAAAACATTCAAAATTGTTTCGCTGATTTTCCTTACACTAAATTAAATGTTTAAAATACACTAAGTATTAAAATTTTAAAACGGACCAACAATTTTCTTACTTATTAATAACGCGAATGCATCATTCGTACTAATAATAATAATAAACCGTGATTTATCCTTATTGAACATTGCTTACAAATTATATATATACATCATATTGCACTTACACAGGCGATGATTTATTTTTATTTATTGTCCCATGAGAATATATTCTTCTTGGCTATTTTAGAGCCCATTTTTAAATCGAATTTCCCTGAAAATATAATATACGAAGGTGACCCGTGAGTTGGTAAAGTTCAAGGATTTAGTTATTCAAATCGTGCCACCTTTATGTAAATCGCATTTTTAAGCTGTTTTTCTACTTTCTCAGTGGAAATTTATCGCAGACATTTTGTTCGAGTACCCACATTGTGTAGCGCCGGTTCAATTATCCGAAATCCTTTTGTGCCCCGTGCGCCGCCGCTCCCCGCGCTCCCCACACATGGGCGGGTCATTCTCAGATCACTCTGCCCAATCTAACTGATTGGCAATGGGTCTTTTTATTCATCGGCTTACGCGATTTCGTGCGATTTACGAATGTCGTTTGTTCGACAACGATTAAATGTTCCCCATTTTATGGATCTACTTATGCCAAATAGAAATTGACTCGAATATATCGATTTAGTGAAATTGCGCTTCTTTTCTTTCGTCAGCAGTAATTTCGTCGTCTCTTAATGAAAAAATCTGTGAAGCACTATTTCGGAGCAGACCTCGACTGTATATCGTCTGTCTTATATATAATATAATGCCCTTCCATGTTGGGAAATATAAAAAATATATTTTTTTTATTTATTTTTTTTTTTTTTTAAATAAATAGAGATGCGAACACGGAATACGTGTCACATCAATATTCTTACTATTTTCAAACTAAGCTAAACGCTTGTTTATATATATATTGTATATATATTATACATATATTGATAATCATAAAATGCTTCAATTTGCTTTTATTTTATTGAATAATTCATTTCAGACATATTAAATATTTTCCGTCGTCAATTACGATCGATTATCGTAAAGGGTTTGACGTTTTTTATTAATACAGAAGAAGATTGCAATTTTGTTGCATTTTATTTTACGAGACTGGCCTATTGCAGGTTTCAAACATTATTATTAAAATAACTTCATTCGAATTGTTCACAAAACACGTAAGTAATATTATTGTTTTATTTTAGTGTTTAAAATCCATTTTCAATTTCTGAAATTTTTTTATAATTTTATTTAACTTGTATTGACGCGAATAAATTTTTCATAATCGATCTAGGTAAGTTAATATAATTTTTATAATAATTTGTATAACAACATTTTATACAATATTAGTCAGAAATATTGAGAAAAATTCAAACTTATAATCATTATCAAGACAATCCACCACATATTGTAGACCAGCTC
>JADDOH010005470.1:0-51714 GCA_016648135.1 Agrypnia vestita
ATAAGTTATTTTACAGAACAACAAACAGCTTTGTTTATCCATAATTCAAATAATTTTAAAATAGTACCAGAAAGTAGGTACTTGCTAAATTTGAATTTTTTGTGTGCGTGTGTGACGTATTTGTGACCTTAAGGCTGGCGCCACACTATGCGGATCTTCCGTCGCGTCTTTTCGCAGAACGCCGCTTATTATTATTTTCATATAATATGCGCTTATCAAACAAGCACTACGCGGATGAGATCGGTCGATCAATTTATTTTGCGGATTCGACGCGATGAAAAAGACTCGGCGGAAGACTCGCGCAGTGTGGCGTCGGCCTAATTGTAGTAATAATGCATTGTCATCGACGTAAGTCGATGTGCAGAATTTCAGCACGATATAAAAGAAAATTAATTTTTAACTACATGAGTTTTGAATTAAAAACGAAGCGATTTCTGAGAAACACTTTTCTTTCGTTAGGTTGGATAAAAGTTAAAATATTTTAATTTTAAAATATAAAAATATTTTGTTTCAATACATCTTTTTTCAAATTTAAAAAATAGTATCTACCAATGAATATTCTCTTGAATAATTTCATCGTCTAATTTCATAGACCCCCAAAATAATTATAACATTATATTTTTAAAGATCTACAATTTTGCACCATGCTTGGTGCCAATACGTTCGCCGTGTTAAAAATTACTACGAGCTTGTGAATTTTGAAACAATTATGAAAATATCAAAACTGAATGCTCTTAAAATATATAATGTCTTTGTAAATAAGTCGCGCTTTATTACAAGTAGTAGTTTTTACCTAAGAGACTCGGTTTGGAACATATTTTTTAACAAGTAATAAACAAAATAAAAAATTTGAAAACGTGCTTTTATACGCTTTCTTCTTTTAAAATTCACAAAATTTATTTATACTGTAATCGATTTTTAAATGTTAAACACCTTGTTTTAAAGTGTAAAACAAATTTTCGAAAGGCATATTCTTCAGCTATTTCTGCGGCTCTTGCATGTGATTAACGTGTTGATTAATTTAATGTTAATGACGTGATTATTCATTTTAATAGAAATAATGACCAAATGATTTTTTAATGTACAGTCCAACATCCATAATCCATTTTTCGTGTAAATGTTAAAAGTTTCAGAGCTCTAGCTAGTCGGGAAGTTGGTGAAAAATCAATTACAAGATTCCACCACAACAAACAACAATCAGACAAAGAGTGCTAAATCAAAGCATTTAAAATATGTCTATTGTACTAAATTAATATTATCTTGTTTACTAAGGGATTTAATTATCCAAGAATAAACACTTTAATTGCAGTATAAATGTATCTTAGATATACGCGAGAGAGGACACGTTCCCCTTTCCAAAGAACTATTCTAGTTCATCTCTGTACATATTTTATGAAAACTTTATAGGAAGCCATGATCCATCAGTATTATATTTTTTGTTTCGGTTTATATTTTTTACATTTATTTTTTCAATATCATGTGGACACCATATAATCGGCCGTATTCTGAAATAATCAATATTTCTATTTCTGTATCTTGACAGTTATTATATAACACTGCAATGCTGCCAATGTTGACGTTTTAAGTTTGAAATTAATGAATTTAATCAATCGCGAATCTCTAAAACGTGAACAAACGTTAAGTTATTCACAATTATGAATAATGGGCTTTCTAATTGATTGATTTGATTGATTGATTGATGATTGAATTCATCAATATCAAATCTGTCAAACTGAAAATTTCAAAATTGGCGATATTTCAATGTTATACAATATCTGTCAAGATACAGAGTAGCAATATTGCTTAATTTAGAATACGGATGAATATTCTAGTATCTTTTCATGGCATAAACATAAACATTGATAATTGTTTGGCGATTTGTTGAGAAATCTGAACAATTTAATCTGTACGAAAGCGTGGGATAATTAATAACTTATAGTTATTCGGTATTGCCTACATCAAGGCGCCATTCGAATTGACGTCGACTTGCCATCCCTCTCCTTCCCCTCGCCCCACGCAAAGATTCGAAGTCCACCTGTCGCCATGTAAGCAGCATAGTTCGTGGTTGTCGTATGAAGAGAATTGTCAAAGTTATCGTCGAACATCAAATTTTTTGTGTCGCATGTTTATCGAACCTTTTCACAAGCAATCTTTCGCCAAGTTCGCAGAAGTGTGTAAAGTCCTTCAAGTTCAACATCGCATTGATTACAGAAGGAGAAACTTTTGTGTGGTAACTTCATCTATTCTCTGTGTTTCCTTTCCCTCCCTTATCGAAATACAGTTCAAATTTCGTTCCTCCTTCACCCTTCTATCCCATCCACATTATCATCCCTTATTTCCGTCTTCCATCCATTCAATCCCCGGCGAATTGCGTCGCGCACACGTGTAATAATAAACATCCACAATAAGACAATCAAAAAGGAAGAACTTCTTCTTCAAATGTAGCAAATTTATTTTGTGGTAACATAATTATAATTGATATAAATTAACTTTGTTTAAACCACTTATTTATTGAAAAAATTCAACATGTTTCGAAGCCAATGGCCAATCCTGACGAAGATGCCATTGGCTTCGAAACATGTTGAATTTTTTCCAATAAATAAGTGGTTTTAACAAAGTTAATTTATATTAATTAAAAAGGAAGAAGATTGGAATTAGGGTTGGGTTGCGGAATTTCACTTTCTCATTTCTTCATTCTTCCTTGTTTTTATTATAAGATGCGAACTTTGAATTGTTTGCACATGGACATGTTAGACTAGAAATATATCATAAATATTCCCAACTTAGATTTTTTTCGCAGAAATTACTTATGCAAACTGAACAGCTTCATTGTACCGAGTGCATGTGATGCATACATGAGAAAGATACTGACAATTTTTTGTCTGAATTTAAAAAAAAAATATTTGCGTAGCAGGAGGATGTTTTGCCCATGATTTTGTTGACAGTGCCTACATTTGTTATCCAACACAGCTGCCTGCAGCACAGCCCGCCGGTTGCACCCCGCGTGACCATTTCCTATTTCCGCTGCGGCGAGTAAGGCCGTATATGCAGTCGGTCAGCAAACATTCCTTCTCCTGCCCGACCTGTCTCCCCCTGGTAATCTCCCGACGCCGTTAATTGTCACGGCTCATTCGGATGCGAAGGCTGTCATTCAGGTCCCAGATACTGAGGGAAAAAATATGTCACGTCCGGTGATCAAGAGCGCAAACAGACAGGAGGAGCGATGGCGTCCTGCAAAATTTGCAACGACAAATTTAAAAACGTTATTCCTAAAATATTTATGTAAACATGTGGTAGAAGTTCGATTATCAGAGCCTGGCGTATTTTGCAAACGGCGTACCAACAAAAACTATGAAACAAAAAATATATTGTAAATGACTTTATTAAGAAATGCGTGCTAGTTAATCTAATAGTAAAATGCTCACATAGTGACTCGAGATTTGAGAAGAAATTTGATCAATCTACTCGTACTACGCTATTTGCACCTTGCATATCTGAAATTAATATAAGTACCTATTTATTCAGGAGACTGTTTCGACCAAACGTAAACCATTTTGTAATCAATAAAATTGTACTTAATGTATTTTAAATATCAACATTTTTCAGTGCCAATGGTCCTTTCATCAAGGTACAATGTATAATAACAAATTAAAAATCAAAATCGAAGTAAAAACTGTCAAAATATAAAAAAAATATTGTATGTGGAAATGAATAATAATTAAGTACTAACATGAAAACAAATTTAAAAGATAACTTTTTGTAAATAGGAATTGATAAAGTAAATTGAATATTATAAAAAACAGGTCCTTTTTACAATAACAAATTAAATAAACACATAAAAAACTCAATTAAATTTTTTTATTTTTTATTTGTAAATTATACAAATAAGTTTTATGTTAATAAAAAATTAACATAGGAAATCAATTGAAAAAATACTAGGTATACGATGTAAAAAATTAAAGAGTCAACAAACCTTTGAGTAAATTTAATTAATAAACTATCGATGTCTCAGAATCTTCAGCATGATTCTCTTAAAATAGTCGAGCTGTCATGGAATACGTTTACAAACTCACTGTACTCATTATCTAGTTCATGTAGTCTAGGCAGTGATGAATGTATGTGGTAGTTTTTTCACGTATTATCCTTTAAACGCGTTTTAAATTAATCATAAAATATATCCTAAATATTGTATATATTAGGTCCTTACATATGAAATTGGCGTTTAGTATGGGAGGAACATAAAGCCGATTTTTTTTATTATAATATATTTATTTAATCAAAGTATGTACCATTGCTATCTATGCACTTTTGCCATCTCATAGGTAGTTCATCGATCCCTTTACTAAAAAAACCATTCGGACGGGAATCAATAAAATCTTTGAAGGCGGTTTGGACTGCCCCATCGGAGTTGAATTTTTTCCTTTGCAATAAGTTATCCAAATTTCGAAACAAATGGTAATCTGTTGGGGCAAGGTCCGGAGAGTACGGTGGATGTCTTGGACATTCCAATTGAACCTCCTCTAATTTGGTAGCCATCTGTTGTGCAGTGTGTGGTCTAGCGTTATCATGAAGCAGCAGTGGCCTAGAGCGATTAACCAGCCTCGGTTGTTTAGCAGCTAGCTTTTCCGTCATGGTTTGCAGTTGCTGACAATAGACATCTGCCGTAATCGTCTGGCCAGATTTAAGAAAGCTGTAGTGAACGACACCAGCACTAGTCCACCATACACTCACAAGTAACTTTTTTGGAGTCAATTTTCGCTTGGGGCATGGTTTGGCTGGTTTGGCAGGGTTCAGCCATTGCGATGAGCGCTTCCGATTATCGTACAGGATCCACTTTTCATCACAGGTAATGATTCGATTTAAAATCCCTTCATTATTGTGCCGGTTGAGTAATGCAACGCAGCAGTCAACGCGCGTTTGTTGATTTGCTTCACTCAATTCGTGAGGTACCCACCTTTCAAGCTTTTTCACCTTACCAATTTGCTTCAAGTGGATTAAAACAGTTTTATCACTAACACCGCAGCCTGCAGCTAACTCGGATGTGGTTTGCGATGGATCCGCTTCCACAATAGCCTTCAATTCTTCATTATCAACTTTGGTCTCCGGCCGTCCACGGGGCTTGTTCTGCAGGTCGAAATTTCCAGAACGAAACGTTGGAACCAAAAACGCACTGTGTTTTCTTTTGCGGCACCGTCGCCATACACATCATTAATCCTTCGAGCCTTTTCTGCAGTACTGGTGCCACGGTGGAACTCGTACTCGTAAATAACGCGATATTTCAAGTTTTTCATTTTGTAAACTGAGTGACGCAAAGAAAAAACAATTGAGGAAAAAACAAATGAATTATAATTTTCAAAACACAAATACATGAGTAAATAGTTGTATAAATTTGGATTTGGAATTCCTAACCAAAGAGAAGATATTTGAGATCAAATTTGCCAGTACGGCAAAACGTCAATTTCATATGTAAGGACCTAATATTAAAAAAAATGTAAATATTAAAGAAAATATAATTCAGAGTATTTTATTAAAAAAGCATAAAGTGAAGTTTGTATGCTATTTCATAATAATTTTGAAATCATACTAATTTTTAAAACGGAATGATATCAGCTTTGGGATAGGAAGTTACGGACGGACATTCGAAATTATTATTATTGGGGTAATTCTAGAGTTCGAAACCAGCTCAACAAAAATCCGATTTCGAATTTTGAAAATTTAGCGGAAAACCAAAACCCCTTTGTAAATTGTTCTTATTGTTGATGAGCATTATGAGCAATCCTGTGAAATGAAATAAAACATGAAACGCTTATTTTATCCAGTATTTTTATTTTTGTAGTTTTGCTCTGAGCTTCATTGTCGGCACGCAGTTGTCTTGCGCGCAAATGTCGGGGTTCCCGGCGAAATGATCGTTGATCGCAATTAAATTTATTTTTTTGTGTAGGTTTGGTAAATCATTTAACTAACTCACCGTCACGCCGTTTCCCTGCGGGGGTAGGCAGAGAGGATAGAGCGCCATACTCTTCTGTCCTGACATACAACTTTCGCTTCGTCTACATTCATACATCTTCGCATGCAAGCTCGACGGTTATTCAGGCTTCTCACAGGACCATCTTCCAGTATCTGGTTAATCTGGTCATGCCACGTCTTCCGTGATCGAGAATTTAGTAAACTGAAATACCTCTAATTAAGATAAATTATAGAAGTCTCTTAGAGACGAAACTATTTATATATATATATATATATATGTGTATGGAAGTCTTTAAAGGGTGATCACTTTATTACCAGATCACTTTACTCGTACATAATGCAACGTTCACCAATCCCACCCTAAGAACATCCACGTAGTATTGAATTTTTGAATGTTGTATATATAATGTTTTTAATCACTTTCTTTCATGTATTCGATTTGACTATGCTAGAGATATCTATGGTCCTTTCCATGGTATAGTGTACCTACATAGATTTCGCGGTAATGATATTTATATAATACCTCTATATATATTAGTATGGTATAGTATCATTACAAAATGATGAAAATGTGAAATCAATGTATGCTATGTAATGGGAAGGATCATAGACGTCTCAAGCATAGTCCATTCGAATATATGAAAGATACTGATTAGGAAATTATATACAACTTTAAAAAATTTTATGATTTGGGGATGTTGGTGGAATTAGTGAACGTTTGCATTGTGTAAAGCGATTACTTAAGCCAGCTCATAGAGGTGATTAGCCCTGAGCCACCCTATAAAGACTTCTTTCTATACATGTTTCACGTATGAGTAGGTTCGTCTCTGTGAGACTTGTATAATTTATCTTAATTAATAATGATCCCTCTGTGGACAATATGCAGTAACTGTGTTCTCAGAACATACTATCTAAATACCCAGTGAAGTAGTCATATGAATATTCCCTTTACTCGGAGAAGACAGTAATTTTATCGAATATCGATGTTCATATATCAACATAATAAAATATGAAACGTTACCCGGACTAGGAACTACACGGTATTCAAGAAACATGTGATGAATACAAAAGTACTACTTAGAGTTAATATATGTTAATATTGATGTACCAAGGGATAACCGTATAATGTCTGATAAATATTTTAAAAGCGAAGCATTGTTAATCTGTGTATTTTTCAGAAATAAATTAAATTGTTTTGTGCGTAATTACTTTGCACACTAAATCTATTCAAATCAAATGAGATTGCAGTATTAGAAGTAAATATGGATAAATTGTTTGAATAATAAAAACACATACAAGCTTTTTATTTTAATTTATTTTTTAATTTTATTTTTTAATATACAGACCGTCAACAGGCAATTGATGACCCTAATAGATGGTTATTTAGTGACATTAGAATACAAGTTTGAGTATTTTGTGAACATTTGAATATAACTAACTAACTAACTTACTTACCATCACGCCGTTTCCCCGTGGGGGTAGGCAGAAAGGATAGAGCGCCATACTCTTCTGTCCTGACATACAACTTTCGCTTCGTCTACATTCATACATCTTCGCATGCAAACTCGACGGTTGTTCAAGCTTCTAACAGGACCATTTTCCAATATCTGGTTAATCTGGTCATGCCACGTCTTCTGTGGTCGCCCTCTCTTTCTGGCGCCGTCATGATAATATATAATGCACTTAATACACTTTTTACGGATATTTAATAATTAATCATGAAAAATAATAAATTATAAAATAGATAAATATAAAAATATCGCGGATCAATAAGTAGTTCGATATATTTTTTTAAAATAAATAAACAATAAGTTTTAACATAGTATGTACACAATTAATGATAAAAATGAATAAATAAATAATAAAAAGTGTTTTCAAGATAAATTAATTGTAAACAGTATTGAGTATAATATAAAGACTAGTTAAACAGTGCATGTTCCAAGGTCAACATCGTGCGTCTATGACGAGCATGTATTACACGCTTGAGGGACCGTCAACCAAGTTTATCAATATTTCGCTCTTGATCCGAGCCTGTGTCATGAAGAATATATCAAGTTTGCAGTCTCTGGACGATATCTCGTTAAATTGGTTGATCATTCTAGGTAGAGGAGAAAAATAGCCTAGATTGGTGTTGTTAAATTTAGTGTGTAAAAGGCTTGGAGACCTCATTGATCGAACAGGGCGGCTTGCAGCAAAAACTTCGGCAGTCTTCTTTATTCAATTTTGAACAGAAAATATTACTTAAACTTTGGGTGAAATGTCGATAGTTACGGAGATAAGCGACATCTTACTTACTTAATTACCATCACGCCGTTTCTCCGGGGGTAAGCAGAGATGATAGAGCGCCACTTTCCTTTGTCCTGACATACAACTTTCACCTCATCCACATTCATACATCTTCGCCTGCAAGCTCGACGGTTGTTGAGGCTTCTAACGGGACCATCTTTCAGTATCTGTTTAATCTGGTCATGCGACGTTTTCCGCGGTCGCCCTCTCTTTCTGGCACCGTCAACACTTGCGTTATATACATCTTTCTTACCAGTCTTTCCTCATTCATTCGCTCAACATGCCCAAAGCATTTGAGCGAACCTTTTTTAATTCTATTAATTATGTTAAGATCTGCTTTACAATCATTCCTTATATTTTCATTCATTACTCTATCATAAATGAACTTGCCATTTTCTAAGGGATCCCATCTCTACCGCATTCAGTCTACTTTCGTTCCTCTTCTACCAGCTTCAGATTTCATTTCCATACATCAGTGTTGAAATAGAATAAGCGACATAAGAATAATAAAATAAATTTTTAATATCTATATATTAATTACGCTAAAAATGATGATGTTGTTTGTGGATGATTTTTGTTGCCAGTTAAAAAAAACATTTAGAATACATTAAAAATATTGATTTTTTTGAGTTTTCATCATCACTTTAAATCATCACTTTAAAATACATTTAGATATAATTTAATATGCAGAAATATTATATGTGTTATTTAGTACGAAAATAATATTTATTGATAGAATATAATAGATATTTTAGAATATCGATATACAAAATAGATATTTTCTTCAATCAAATTTATTTTTACTCCTGGCAAGTCGTATCGAAATTTTGACATATCGACTGTTTGAAGTGAAACATTAGTAATCATATATATTGAAAACAGAAATTATTTCAGGGGAAAAGCAGGGAACATTACATTTTACAAGCAGTTAAGCAATTGGTTATCGCCGATTGGTTGCTGCTGGGCTCTGGGGTTAGACTTCTACCTGAACCAGAATTTACCCATAGATAACAAATTATATGTCGGTTGCTTGAGGGTGCATTTCTGATTCAAATTGTTGATAATTTTATTAAAAGGATTGTTGAAAATGGTTGTTGAAGTCCCAAATGTTAATTTTATAATAGATTAACTCCAATAATTGGAAAATACACAGTAATTCGTAATTTGAATTTTTAATAATTCGATTTTTTTTTGAAATTTGACAAAATTCAAAAAATATTTCGATTTTTTCGCAAGTGAAAATAGCGAATATGTCAATATCAGGTAGGTTGGTATTTAAGTTATAGAAATATCACGATCTTTGCATTAGCATAATAAATATTGCGTTTTCGAAATTCCGATGCTTAAGAAAGCCACGTAGATGTATTGTGACATCACTTGAATTAGCCTCAAAATGCCACCATAACTGTACGCAGGGCCTAGCAGTAGAGGCAATGGACGGCCACTACAGGCCGCGCAGCTGCCACTATGGGTCGCGTAGCGGGCCATACGGCCGCCCGCAGGGCCTAGCAGCAAGCAGTGGAACTAGCAGTTAAGCAATCGGCTATCGGCTATCGCCGATTGCTTAACTGCTAGTTCCATATAAATTACTATAGTCCAACGATTTACTGAAAATAAGTTTAATTACTGTAAAAAATGCAAATTTTGATGTGGCTTTACTCCCTGTCTGTTGACATTTCACCCAGTGTAAAGAATATTTTCTATTCAAAATTGCATGAAGAAGACTCTACCGAAGTTTTTGCTACTACTTAGGAGATACCTTATACTAAAATCGCATATCTCGGTCTGCTAAAAATGTTTTACACAAAGTCAGAAGCATTTACTGGCTTCTTTTTCTAAAAATAATTGGATTATATAATACTAATGTAAAACGAGAGATGAGCCGTAAAATTACAAAACATAATGAAAGATTATAAAAAGAAGGTTACTAGTTACATGTAGATATATAAATGTACCGTTTTTAATATATTTTCTTTTCTCTGGTGTACTTTTTAAGCGCCGTTTAAGCCGTAAAATTACAAAACATAATGAAAGATTATAAAAAGAAGGTTACTAGTTACATGTAGATATATAAATGTACCGTTTTTAATATATTTTCTTTTCTCTGGTGTACTTTTTAAGCGCTTATCGTGTCAGAAAATATCGAGTAAATTAGTAACTAATGCCAGCTATACTTTTTATCTAAATATTGAGGACATTTGTCAGTAGAATAACAGTTTACAACCCCACTATTAGATTGAAACATCCTGATGCGGAATAACATTATAATAAATATATTATCTGAATTTTAAAAGACAAATAAATATAATACTTAATAATAATAGGTAGGTATCTATTTTATTTTTTAACATACAGGCCGTCAACGGGTCATTAATGACCCTAATGGTTATTTAGGGACATGAGAGTACAAGTTTGAGTATTTTGTGAACATTTGAATATGATAATATATAATACACTTAGTACACTTTTTACGGTTACTATGTTACATTAGAGTTCATTAAATTAAGGTGGTGAACAGAATGATGGAACATAATCTTGTGGTGATATCCACGTATATGCAGGTGTTTTGAGAAATCTTAATTCCATCTAATAATTATTTTTGCATTTTAATTTTATAGTAGCGCAGTTTACTTTAACTACCTGCATCTATACTTAATTTAAACTTGATCTTATGAACACTTAGTTTTTATTTCTTTTAATTAAAATTCATAAATATTTATTAATTTTTTTCATGATCATTTTTATTCGTATTTATTAATGAATTAAAAATATAAATATGCATACATATTTGCGGCCTTGAATCCTGAAGAAGTGGTTGGTTTGGAATTGCAGTCCACCGAAATCATTATTTATTTGCAGTCCGCAGAACTGAGAAATTTAATTTTATACAATTTTTACTGTTCGCCTTTCAGCCGTTCGACTTAAAAATGAACTGTGTATAATTAAAATATTCTGTTGTTCACCATTGAATAGGAATTATTATTAAGTTCTATTTTTCAGTCGGGTTATTTTCTTGATTTCAATTACCTGTCGTGTTGGAGATGGGCATTTCTTTGGCATATTAAATTTGCCTCTATTACATGTTTTTTACTTTCCTACCATCCTTTCTATTTGTGCATCTGTACCCAATCCATTGCAAATTGCTTTGACAAATTGTTACTGAAACAATTTAAATTGAAAAAAAGAGAAATAAACTGAAAGTGAATTAATTGACTTTAAATAATGAGTAAAATTACAGGATACATTTTTTGATTATTTTTAAGGAAAGTATAAGAAATACTGAAAATTTAATTTAAATCATTTTAGCGTTTGCGGCGCTCGTATCTGGAAGGAATGATAAGAGTATACAAAAAGTTACGAAGTCAATGCAGATGCAATGTAAGAATTGTAAACACAAACTCGCATTACAGAAATGATAATATATTATTACAACGAATGCATTATTCAACATTGGCGTAATTTCAAGATGCAGTCGCTATGGCGAATAATAAATCTTACGGATATTCATTTAATTACTGTATCATGTAGGCAAAGGCTTTGAATTGCAAGTCGACTGCAATGTTATGAATATCCCATGATTATTTTTTATGGGAGTGCAGAGGTTCAGGTAACATTCTTTACCTTTATAAATTAATCTAGAAGGTAATGTTCATTTGTAATATTATGCTGAAATTACTAGTAGGAAAGAGCAAGTATATTATGTTGAACACTATTTAATAATTAATTATTAAACAATTAATTAACCTGCGTCCGATAAATCAAACCACTACGAAAGCTTGAGAAAATTATTATTTTAAATAATTCTTGTATTTTATACCTTTATATTAATATATACCAAAGGTAACAAAATACACAATTATACAATTACAACTTAAGAGAGAATAAGTTGAGAGTATTAAAGAGAGATAAACATATTGATGTTAAGAGGCCCCATTACACGATTTTTGTATTTGCTCTCGATTTTTCTAAATTTAACGTAAACTTATTAAATCATTTTGCAAAACCAATAGCTAAAAAGGCTTTTAATCAATTTTATTATGATAGATCCATTTACTCTTGAAGCATTTCCTTAAAAAAATATGAACAAATATATAGTTATAACATCAAAAAAATTATACCGAAACGCTATTTTAGTTTTCATGCAATAGAGTTATCTTTGGTACACTTAATCTCGTATATTTTCAAATAAAGACCAAATATTTTATTTACAAATTGATTGTATAATGTTTGAAAAAGAAGTGGTGCTATTCAGACATTAATATTTTTTTGTGCTGCATTTTATAATTTGAAGTTTAAGTAATAATTTAAGTCATCATTCGTTTAATTTAATTGAATTTGGGCAATTTGGTGGGTGAATTTTTAAGCGAAATTCATAATTTTTTTAGTTTTTCTCGTAACTTATTTTTTCAGACTAGGGGGGTAAAATATCTCAAAACTTCAGGTTTAAAACCATTGAGCCGATTTTGTTCAAATTTTGTACATATGTATTAGGGTGTCCCAGGCTAGAAGGGTGAAATTTTTTTTTTCGAATTTCAAAACGCATACCCTCTATTTTTTTTTCATTTGACTCCAAAAACTTAAATATTAAATATTATTGAGATCGGATTACGATAACCCGTGCCGACTTGACGTCAAAGTTTAAATTGAAAAGTTAGTATGGAGGTATAGGGACATTGTAGAGTTCATTATTTATATTCAGTAAATAAAACACATTTATAATATTTATTATGTATTTATAGTATAAAACACATTAATAATTAAATTTCCTTTTCAAAGTTTGCTTTTTACAATCAGGATATAAGTTTCTGTGTTCTTGTACGTAACGTAATAAAAATTGCTTTTGCTCCTTTTCGACAGTGATTAAACCATGAAAGTCTTGCATTAATTTAACCGCTCTTTCTGCCGTATCGTTAACTGCTCTCAGTGTAAATAGCTTCCTTTGAGCTTGTTGGAACGAATGATTATTTGACCATAAAGAAGGGCTCTTCTTCAGAAATCTGTCATCAATTTTGAGTCGATTAAATAGCAACTAGCTTTTGACAGAGACGAAGTCATCGATGTTTTTCTCTGAAATTAAATGAGAAGGAACGGTTATCAATCGTATGGTAAACTATAGAAAAAAATCGAAGCATAATTTACATATAAGACATACCAAAAAGTGGGACACAAAGTTCTTCTTTGGATACAATGTAACGTTTATCGTGGGCTGGTGGGTTTTCTTTAGCTAAGTTAGCAACCATTTTTACTTTAGTTTCTTGATCGACATCATCGTCAAATAAAGACAAAACAGATACTTCATCTGTCAAATACCATGAATGCTGGCAAAACTTCTGTAAAACTACTTTGGAAATGCTTTTATCTATTGTTTCGTAAGCTTTCATGGACTTCAAAAAGCATAAGTCCTGATAAGGTGCTTTTACTGCTAATATGCATTGGAGCCAGAATTTGATGCACGATGTCACGATAAGCAGACAGACATCCAACAGAGCTGCCTTATCCTTATTTGAAATTCTGAATTGGGAGCTTAGTAATGATATTTTTAACGAATAATAATTTCTTCTCTGTATGTCCACCAAGAAATATTATTGAAAGCTCAATTAATTCACGATAGTCATCTCTAGCTATTTCTTTAGTCAATTCAAATCGGTAGAATTCTAGCAGTTTATCAATTTCTGAAACATTTAAACAAGATAGCTTTTCTGCACAGATTTGTGTTTTATCGGCATCGACATTTTTCCAGTTTTCGCGGAACTTTTTAAACAACGGAATGTCTGGGCTTGTAGTTACTTGGCTGATTTTCGCTTCAAACACACTTTTTAATACTAGTTCGTAGATGTGATGACGGCAAGCAAAAATAAGCATTTCTCTATCCGTTTTTTGTTCGAGAAGCACACATGCACCATTAATACGGCCTGTATTTGAAGCAGTAGTATCATAACAGAGAATCTGCACTCTGTCTTCAAGATTCCAGTTGATAATGGCATTCCAAACTGCCTGTGCCTGTTTGCTTCCTGATGAGCTGTCCAATTTTGGCACAGCGTTAAGTTCATCATATGAAATAACTATCGGGAGGCGTTCTTCTTTAGATTTACGTGAATCTAGAGCTGGCAATAGTTTGCCATTCCAATGAACAGTTACCGTATCCGGGATATTGTTTTTAAAATTAACTTTTATAGCTTCAGCCAGCTCTCTTCGCATTTCTGTACGGATTCTATGGATTGAGGACTTGCTTATAGAAAAGTCATCCGTGTTATGCCCTAGTGCATCAATATTAGCTTTAAACATAAATACAGAATCTCTCACACTTAACTGACATCTATCTAATGCGGCAACCAACTTTGGAGTTATGAAATTTTTCCGCATATAAGTTTTATCGGGCTGAGAGGTAGCACCACTTAGGCTGGGTCTATTTTTTTGTAAATCTATTATTTCAGAATCAGAAGATGAGTTTTCTTGTGGTGGTTTATAAGATGATGTCGATGGAGCTAATGATGAAAAATATTTAGCACGTCGCTTTTCCTCCTCAATGTTTCTAAGGCGCGCCTTTTCTTCCTTTCTGTAAGTTTTTTGTCTACTCCGGCTAAGTGACCAGGCCGACCTGGTTCTTTTTGGCGCTTCAAGAAGATCCTATCTTCATTTATTTTAATTGGCTAAAGCGCATTGGCATGAGCAATGTCAAACAAATTGTTTAAGTTGGAAAGAAACTCTTGTCGACGTTGTTCAAACACTTCTTGTGATTTTTCGCATTTTTTTGCAAATCTCTCCAAACTTGGTATAATGAAACTAGTTTCTTAACACAGTTAGGTAATGATTTAGTCGGTGTACGTGCCTTTTCCCAGTAAATAATACACTCACGAATAGTAAGATTTGCACTTCCATTAACACTTAATCACTTCACGAATATTATAGATCAAAACAAAAATCAGTACTTGTCCATTAGAGGGAAGTTTCGAACCGGTGATTTGATGTTTTACGTTTCCTATCAAAAATTTCTCCTTTTGAGAACTTCGTTACTCCAATGACATGTTGACTACTCAAAAGTAATGCGTTTACTAATAAAATAACCAAGTAATAAGAAGCAAGCAAAGCGAGATTTCCGTCGCGCCGTACCGTGCAAGCAACAGACACGTTTCGCTGCAAGTCGGCACGGGTTGTCGTGATCCTAAGTACGCAAAACTTTATTTTAAAATGTTTTGAGACCATTCAAACAAAATAAGAGGGTATGCATTAAAAAAATATCACTTTAATTTTTTTGGGACACCCTAATATGTATATTATCTACCATATAGTATACGATTTTTTTGATAAAATATGCCGTTTGCTAATTATGAATTTTTATTTTCGATTTTCTTAGAAAAAAAATAAAAATAATATTCAAACTGCTCTTTTTTGCACTAAAAAATATTTTTTTCGAAATGCTACGTTGTTGAAATTACAAAATTCAATAAAAATATAATGTAATTTTTCATTTTGCTCTATCTCCTAGCTGCGCGCCAACTTAGCCATTTTGAAAATTTCAAAATACTTTCTCAATGAAAAATATTAACCTATGTATGCTATAAATAATGATAATAAAACGTATTTGTTAGTGCAATAGTTAAATAAAAAAAATGTATTCTTTGATGTCAGGTGGTATCCCTTTAAACACGTCTTAAATTGATTTGAGAGGCAGAATTCAGTTGCAGAATGGGTTTGGAAAATCGAGTGAATTTCTAATGGTAAAAACGTGGACCCGAACAAGTCACTACATTCAGAATTCTTTTTTTACAACTATACGCCTCTTGTGCAGTACTAATCCAAGCAAGACAAGATTTTTTTATTCGGAATGATAGTCCACCGCATTCGTAGCTGACTCCTACTTCATTGCCCAGTTGTGGAAGTCCTCCAGGTAGGTCATTACAAGAAGAATGCACATGAATCATACATGCGTATCTGGATATGTAGAGGTATTTTCTTGTCCCTAGTTATGCGATTAAACTTTCCGAAATTCAAAAATCTATAAGTCAGCGTTAGAATCGTAAAAATATTATGCGCATAAAAAAACATATATATATATGTTAGGCTATCGATAGTAGTGAATATTAGAATGAATAGTGCGTGTATATTAATAATAACAACAACGAAACAATTTACCTTCTCTCATAAATAAATTGGGATATTTTTGCGGTTGTGCGTAGTACACGTACGTTAAATATTCTAATATTGTTTATTCCACTTAAAGTTAGGTATATAACGACTGGCAGGTCGCTCCGCGCTCAATTTGAAAGTGATTTCAATACGATTTTCATCACTGTACAATATCCTTAAACGTACTGTAATGATGGCTCAGGTTAGAAAGATTTGATTTTTCAATTCTTTTAAATAGTGTTGTATATCTTTTTACACAAATTAATAAGCGGAACTATCGACTATCCTCAACTATTAGAACGTACCTGCTTGCGTATTCCATCCCGCGTAACTAGAAATCATGCAAGAGTTGCCTTGGAAACTGCAGATACCGACTACATAAAAATTAATAAATTTCCCACTGCAAAGGCTTTCTATTTTAGCGAACAAATACGAGCAACTTCACGTTTTTGCCTAATAAAATATAGAAAATAATATTTAAACATATTTTAAAATGTCAATCGTCAGATTGGACTTAAATAAGTGGGTTGTATTTCAGTTGTTGATGGGGTTAGATAACAAACTGTTATGTTAAATTTTCATTATATTATGCTTTGCTTAACTTGTGTTATTGCTTTATACTTGCTTTTTACTTTATATTATATTTATTTTTTGGTGCGCTACAGCTATGTATTTGCTTTCCACTTTATATTATTACATTTTCTGGTTTGTATTTCATGGGAAATCACAAGTTATGTATTGTATACCTATATAAGTTATGTATTGTTAAAAGTATTCATTCATTTAATGTACACTTTAGCTTATTGTTTGTAAAAGCCCTGAAGTGCGTTTGTAATAATTATTAAATTTAAAAAAAAAATACTATTAAAAATATGACGCTTATTTAATATGGCAGTTTTCATCAATTAATCAAGCCCAGACACAATGCTCCAGTCTATCGACACATTTTTAGAGTAGAATAAATTGTCTTTTGACATAAAATACATAAAAAACGACTTGGGAATATTAGTCAAAATTCTAATAAATTCATTGACTAAAATATTTTTATAAAAAATTTAGTGTTTTATGACATATTTTGAATAGATACGTATACAAATACATGTATAATTTTGTGAAAAAGGTCAATAATATAAGTCTTTTCTATAACTAAAATGTGATCACGACGATAAATTTTCAATTTTTAAACATCACTTTAAATTATGGACCAGTTGCTGGGTTCTTGTGATCTCGCCAATCTATCACTAAGCTGAGGAATTTCTAGAAATACTTCGCTTTCTTTCTTCTTTTTCTGCGACGTCTCGGATGATTAGGACCGTCACAAACAGTTCATTGTCAGCTTCAACTGACTTATATGTATTTTTTTATGTGGTGTGTTTTTTGGCAGATCGTCAACTCGATAAGTTGGCTCCATTTTATAAACTTTATTGGTCGTTGAAATCAGATAATATTTTTTCTTTGTTTAGAAATTAAAAATCTTTGAAAATCACCCAATACATTGAAGCTCTTTTATTTCATGAATAGATAATTTGGAATTCCCTCCTTTTTACGGTTTATCGAAGATGGCTTATTTTTCTCTCGCAAGTAGATAAATATTTTGAAAAAAAAAGTATTGTAAAGACGCTCGAGATGCTTAACTTACATATATACACTACAATCAATTATGAATTAAGTCAATATTACATGTTAACAAGCCGAAATTAAAGTTATGCATAGTTTCTATATTGTGGAATTCATGAATCTTTTTATAGTAAAAATGCACGCTTCAAATATTCATTTAAATATCACTGGATGACGACCGTGGATGACAAATAATTTAATGTTTTATTTATCACCAAAAGTCACTGGAGACGAATTTAATTGTAGCACTGTTCATTAATTCACACAATTTCGCTCTAATCACTCGTCTGTGGAACACTTTATCTTGTTTTTCCGGAATATTTGCATGTCTGTGTTCGCACTTATTTATTACTAAATACTTATTCTTAAGGAACCGGCATGTAAAAGTACCGTCATTTTTAACAGCTTACAGCTAGTTACTAAAATAAAGTTATAGAAAGAACGAGTGTGAGTAAAATCGTAATGTTTATGTCAGTAATGATTCTAATAAATTATGCAGTATCTCATATAAGCATTTAATATCATAATATTTATATATGTCATTATCAAGCTGGAAATTTAATTTGCTGTAAATATTTTTTGCCTTCCCGACAATTTCGATAATTTGTACCTTGTACGTAAAATTAAAAAGTCGTAGGGATGCGATTGCATGTAATGACATGTTATTAATAACATGTCATTACGTTTGCCTCAAGATGCAATGCATTGATATCATTTTGCAATATAATATAACCGCAATGTCTTAATGAAATAATCAATTTATTTTTAACTACCTAATGGAATATTAATAAAAATAAGATTCGAGTATGTGGAGTGTAGCGATCGCAAGAAGTACCTAGATAAATTATCACAAGGCCGTCAATGAACCCACATAAAAGATAAACGTAGAGATAGGAATTTTAGTTAAACTGTCGTTCATCCAGTCATTCAGTCAAGTTGAGTGAAGTTGAGTTGAGGTTGATAATAAAATAAAGAATTATCTTATAAATTAAGATTTTTGATATATATGATACGGAAAAGATGTGGGCCCAAGAAGAAATTCCGGGACATCGGTTATAAGTGTTCACTAGTTTCTATTCTATATATTTATTATTCAAACCGACGACGATGTCTCTATGTATTTCACTATCGTATAGTATGATCTCTGTAAGAATGCGGTTGAACTTTTGCCACAAACACATTTGGAGAGAGGGCGTGCCCCAATCCAATGAGCATCAGTTGCTGCCCGACGCGATGTTTAACAAATCATCTTCGGGTTGATTCACGCGGCCGAAATTTCAGCCGCATTTGAAGGCTGGTACTACTATACATAGATAAATGCACGTAAGTAAACTGATTAATCACAGTTAACTTTATCAAAAGCCGTACAGAAATTTGTGTACATAAGAATACTGAACAAAGAATGTCGACGTACTTAAGCAAGTTAGTTGTACATCGCAAATGACACGAAAACAATACCATGTAATCACATGTGTAGCACGTATATTCATAATGATAATTTTGTATTTTCTTCAATAAATGCAGAATGATTTTGTGGTGACATTATTAATATAATGAACAAGAATATACTTTGTTTACACCACTAATTTGTTGAAAATACCAACGTGTTTCGGAGCCGATGGTTTTTTACCAGGATACAACGTATTCTTAAAAATAAAAATCAAAGTATAGGCATTAATAATACAAAAAATAAATATATGGGAGATGAATAAATGATTAAGTACTGATATAAAAAATGTATAAAAGATAACGATTTGCAAAAAGCACCTGGTTATTTATAATATTTAATTTATTATATTTCCAAAATTTCGAATTTATCCAACTGTAATCCTGTATTCTTTCTATGTTAAATAAATAATATGTATAAATAAATATCAAATTAATGATAATAATGATAAACTGAAACATGTTGGCATTTTCAACAAATCAGTGGTGTAAACAAAGTATATTCTTGCTAATTATATAAAATATAAAGGGTAATTTGGAAAACATTAATAACCTGGCAGGACTATATTCCTGCATTGATTATGAGTCCAAAATATTCAAGTAACCATGACCATTATAATATCAATCGTTATGGAGATTTGCGATATTAAAGTATCTTTTTTTACTATAAAATTATTACTTGGAAAACTTATTTTTTGTAAAACATTGGGCTATCATTACAGTAAATTTATATTGAATATAAAAAATTCATTCCCTTTAATACACGCCAAATAAAATAGTATCTATGTAAAAACCTTCCTATGGAATCTTTTCCAATTGCAATCTCTGCAGGGTTTTTATAATTTTACTTGTATTGAAACGAATGAATTTATCGTAATCGATATAAGTTACTCTAATGAAACATAGTTCAATATTTTGTAAAAAAAATGCAAACTTTGATATTGCATAACTCCATAACTAGTGATATTAAGTCACGGCTGCTTGAACATTTTCGACTAATAATCAAGGCAGGAATATAGTCCAACGATGTTACTAATGTTTTCCAAATAACCCTGCTTATTTTTGTATAAACAACGACAGAGAAATTACCAAGCTGAGTCTGTGAAAGTATACACGAGTTTGTGTACGCTCTTTGTATGGTTTATTAGTCTGTTTAACCCAAAAGGTAGTTTTCTTTTTCCTAAACCCTCAAAGGCCTGTTTGCTTCTTACCTGTACAATTCTGTGTATCATTTGTATTTTTATATTGTGTTATTATATACTTTGCATTTTGTATATACTGTATTTAAATATCTTGGTGGTTTATGAATTGTAAAATAATAAATAAAGAAATGAATTGACGGGACAACGTGGGAAAAATTTTAGATGGCAGCCGAACGGCCCAACTCTGCTTTGCAATGCTGGGTTGTACGGTTGCTTTTAGCATTGAAAAATGCCAAACTGGCGGCGAATGAGTAGAACCGATATGGGAGCTTTTGCTTATAAAACGGTCCCGGGTAAGCGGTGGGTCTGGCCTCATTGTGTAGACAACGATTGTAAGTCACATTCCGTTACCGTTAAAGTTAACGTTGCCATTGCCGTTACCGTTACCGTTACCGTTACCGTCGTCATACGTCTCTGCTGGTCCCGCTGAGGAAAGGCAGCAGCGTCTAAGTTAGAGGGCGAAGCTGTGCGATGCTTTTGTTTGATGGCGCACGGGGTGCGACGTCAGTTAGACCTCTTTACATTTAAGAAAGACAATCGAATTAGTATGTGTAAGCCGTGCGTACGATTGTTTCGTTGTGTTGGTGTTTACGGGTATAAACACAAAGACTACTTCATACGCATGTTTCCTAGACTTGAGCAAGGCTTTCGACAGAGTTTCTCACCCTTTACTTTGGGCAAAACTCAGGGAAAGAGGCATACCATCGGAGGTAATACGTATCCTTGACTCGTGGCACAGACAACAGGAAAACCAAGTAAGGTGGAGAGACAGCCTTTCCGAACCTGTTCACATGACGAGCGGCGTCAGACAGGGAGGGTGCATGTCCCCAATACTGTTCAACCTTTATATGGACGAACTCACTCAAAGGCTAAACAACGCGGGGGTAGGCTGTCACATCGGAGGACAGTGTCTTAACAACATCAGTTATGCTGACGATATGGTACTGATGGCACCGTCTATAAGAGGACTACGCATTCTTCTAAAGGTCTGTGAAGTGTTTGCTGAAGAACAAACATGCTCTATAACCCTAATAAAACAGCACTGTTGGTTATAAAGTATGGTCAGGGCCCAACAAGTATTCCTCCAGTTACTCTCAACGGTGTGGTCCTGAAGGTGACCGAAAGAACAAAATATCTAGGTCACATAATTACAAATAATCTAATGGACGACGACGATATTGACAGGCAAAGACGAGCTCTCAGTGTGAAAGCGAATATGCTGTGTAGAAGGTTTCGTCTTTGTAGCACCGCTGTAAAAAGCTTTCCTTGCCTTCTGTGCAACGTTATATACATGTGAACTCTGGACAAATTATAAAAAGAGCAGCATAGAAAGACTTCGCATACAATATAACAACGCCTTTCGTATGATGTTTGGCCTTCCCAGATAGGCAGCGCTTCCGGTATGTTCACTGAGGGGCGTGTTCCCAACTTTGCAGCCCTCATAAAATCCAGGGTGGCAGGGATGAGGGAAAGGATATACAGCTCCGGAAATATCCTTATCCTGGAAGCCCGTCTTACTCCAGCATCCAGCATCGATGCACACTGGAGAAAGATACTGGCCCCGCATAATTGACTTGCCATCGCTCGCTAAAGCCGATATTTTACCATATATTTCTTTTGATTACTTTTAATACTTCTCTTCTATTTTATATGATTTTACTATTTCTCTTTTGTTTTATATAATATTTTTAATGTGTGTATTTTCTTTTATATGGAATGTGTGGGATTGCACGAACCTCCCCACATTCTGGAATAAAGCTATATTTATTTAAAAAAAAAAAAATAAAAAAAAAATACAATGAAACAATATACCTCGTACGCGCAGCTTAAATGTATTAATTCGATTATCTTTCTTAAATGGAAAAAGGCCTACCAAACATTAACACAATCAGATAAAAAATAGTACCACGTATAACTGGTAAAAATAACGGTTTCACCACCGCTAATTGCAAGATCCTTTATGTAGTTGTTAAGTATTGCCTGAGTGTTATGTAAAAAAAAAATATTGAAAAAAGCGATTGTGCTTGGTATTAACCAGTAATAATATTTATTATTGGTATACAAATATAAAGATAAATAAATTTCATTTTCTTATTGTATCTTAATTTATGATTAGGAATTTCGTTTAGTATTCCCGAAATTTTTAGATTGTAAACAAATTTCTCTAGAGTAGTCGCCGGAGTAAATGATATTACGAAACCTCACTGCCAAAATGTATTATTATTAATAAAAATGTGTCAGAAGTATTTCTGCCAACCCTGAAAATTTTTAAGACCTTTTTTTTAAATAGCTGGTATAAATCTTCGCTAAGCAAGTAGAAGAGTTTTACTCGAACTTCGTAGGATGTCGCTAAGAGCAGCGTCGGTGGATTCTGAGAGTTACCGGGAGGTGCTGCCACTAGATGTGGACGGAGAAATTACCAAGCTGAGTCTGTGAAAGTACACGAGTTTGTGTACGCTCTTTGTATGGTTTATTAGTAGACATTGTTTACTTAGCTTTGTACTGGCGGACATGAAAAGAGTTTTATGTAAGTTTCTAAGTTCGTCGATAACTTGAAAAATATACATAAATGGCCTTCGAAAAATATAGAAGTTTGGTTAACACAAAGTTAGAAGGTTAATGTTAAAGTTTTTATGGTTTATTTTTGATAATTGGAACACAATTTTTTGACTCAATTTATACGTAGGTAGGTATACATATAATGTGAGATCAATGGAAATAATTTATTTTGGTGCAATCTTCAAATATTTTCAAAATATTTTTTACTGATTGGTGGGTAATAAAAGGCAAGATTGGTAGGTAATAATAAAACATGTTTTTAAGTAGAATTGAGCGTCGTGATTTGAGAAAAGAATAAAGAGAAAAAACGACGTACTTTTTCTATATATTTCGGCCGCGAATCAAGGCTGAGAGAAAAGCGCCATCTAGCATCTTAATAGCGTTAGTGATAGACGTTGTTAGCTAGAGAATTATGTATTTTGATATTTAAGATCATTGCTTCTTAAATTCTAAAATCTATTTTTTGTTCTCATTATATTGTTCAGCTGCTCATCTCGGCACAGGTTCTTCCTAGAGAGATGAGCGGCTCCATCTCCTACGTCATGTAACAAGATGAAGATAAATAAATAAAAAAAATAGACTTTGTCAAATAAAAAAAATAAATAAATTAATTGTAATTTTCAAGATACCATATTTCCGAAAATCGGTCGCTAATTTATTTATTTCTTTACCATTCGTCTTCTCCACACTCTTACACTTTGTTCTAAACTACTTTTATAATTGTTTTATGAGTTTGCATTAAATTCATGCAAGTCTATCGAATAAAAATGAAACAACGAAAAGCTTACCTAAACTTTTTACCCGTGTAAATAAGCATTTATACGTAGGTTGTATAAATTAATTGAATAGCCAGAGATATAAGTTATTAATTAATGAATATAAATTTGTTTGCATGAGCGCGCAAATTTAATTGCTAAATATGTAACGAATATATACTACGTGTGTGTTCATATTATTTAAAGAATGTAAATAAATTTAACTAACGAGTATTAAAAAGTATTTTCGCAATGAAATATTATTTTTTACGTTTATTTTTCAGAAATACATAATTACGTTATGATATTATGTAATTTTAATTTGTTCTATTTTAATGAGTTTGAGGGTGCGCAAAGGCGTTGTAAATATAAGATGATCAATAATTTTATAAAATCGCTTTAATATGCTTTCATTCGATGCAAAGGAATGATTATCCGTATGTAGGGTTTCCCTTTAATCCAATTAATGAGTTCTTGATCATTTCTTAAAATATCTTCCGTAAACGAGCTGTGATATAATAAAATTAAAAATAATGGTTATTAAAAACATTTTTGTTATATTACATAAAAATTATTCTCGAAGTGGAAAAATATTCGAGACGAAATGAAAATTAAATTGTTTTCATTTTAAAATGCTTTATGTAAAAGTATTGACCAGTAAACCGGACAGGGATTTAAAAAAAATAAGGACAACGATCTAAACATTGAGTCGTTATAATTATTAAATTAGCCAATATCTTATATATGCACATGGAAGCGAATCAAAACATCGACAATATTCAATTACAGATGTTTCGTAACTGGTCAATGTACGCTTGAAGTATATTTACAGGGTGTCTCATAGCTAGTAGCAAAAACTTTACAGGTGGATTTCTGACTTGATAATGAGTTGAAAATGTTCAAGCAACCATGAGCATCAACAGTTATGGAGATATGCAATATCAAAGTTTGTATTTTTTTTTGACAAAAAGTTAAACTATCATTAGAGTAATTTATATCGATTATGAAAAATTCATTCGCTTCAATGCAACTCAAATAAAATGATAAAAACATGGAAAAATTTATATTGTATTTTATCATTGTATTCGGCTTGTATTAACGTTAATGAATTTTTGTTATCGATATAAGTTACTGTGTAACGATACTTCAACTTTTTGCAAAAAAATAAATCAGAAATATTGAGAAAAAAATACAAACTTCGATATTCCATACATCCATAGCTATTGATGATCATGGTTGCTTGAACATTTTCAACTCATTATCAAGGCAGGATTCCACCTGTAAAGTTTTTGATATTAGCTGAGACATCTGTATATGATTTACTGCGTGAAACAGTAATGTAATTTTCAATTTAAGCTGTATGCATCCGATTAGGATTCCGTGTACATTTTACTGTTTTTAATTTAATTTAAATACTTTTTTTATTATAAAAGGATCTTGAAAGTGAAAAAATTAATGCTGCTAGATAAAACACGTTAATTTGTATCATTGAGCAAAAATCGAAATAGACAGGTGTATATGTTGAAATTTTAGAATCTGCAAAGAAATACGCAGCGGTGTATTAAGAGATTCTAATATGCTTATTCTTATAATATTAAAGAGAAATTTCTGGATACATAGTAATATATCAGCCACTTTTTGATACTTGGAGAATGTCAAAGATATGGGGTCTAAATGACTTTTTATTAATGAGTTGAAGTGAACATATCTACCTGAACATATCTATCGAATTGTGTATTTAATTGGTTATTAGTGAAATTAAATACCTCCATATTATAATAAATATACTTATTCCCCCATTCTCAAGATAATAAGATTGTTAAAATGGTGAAAATTATCCTAATACTCTAAAAAGACAGGACGTAGATACGTATTGACTAGTATGTCCGCTTAGAGATATGTGAAATTTCAACATCTGTCAAATGACAACATTTCTACCATTACAGTGGAAATATTTGTATCGGACGTCTTTTCAAAATGTTCTACAACCGCAATCGTCCTTTGGTTTGATCCCGACTATAGCAACTTTTAACCTTGCACTCAAATAATATGTCGCCATGTAAATTCCTTTGTAACTACGTTGGCGACTACATGTCGCCTTGTAAATTGCTTTGTAACTACGATGGCGACTATAAGTCGCCATTAACTCTAGATATATTTTATTCTCTAAAAGAATCCGAGTACCTATCTATCTATTAGCGCAGGTATTGACACATTAAATAAATTATATAATTTTTGCTAATATTCGGATGTATAAATTGTCAAATATATTTCATGCAGTTTCAATTGCGCGAAATACATCAGTTTAAATTTTTGCGACGTACCAAAAAGAATAGGAATTTCGAAATAAATGAGTGTGATTGGTTTTTGACAAGATGAGTTTGTTTTGAATATACATAGACATAATGATAAAAAATATGAAATTTTGTCGGTATCAAATTGGAATTCTTGTGACGAATCAGATTGAACAAAAGTGGATGTCCTTGAGTGATGAAGAGTTCGAGTTTTTCAGTTGCTGATGATTGGTTTCATATATTATAAATAGAATCTAATATTTTTTCTTCAATTTGCATAAAATGCTCTGGGTTGTGGTATTGGTGGTATATCAGGTGGTATATCATACCACAAATAGTCTAGTTATTAAAGTAACATTAGTACCTATTTACTTTATATAATATTCATCGCGTTAATATTGCCGCGATGAATATTATATACAACATTACACAATTCGAATCAAAACATGTTTGTCATGATACTGCCAACCAATGCGAATCAACCCAATGAGGAAAATTCGATTTTATTTATAGATTAATTATAAAAATTAAGCAAAATGAAACAAAAATGTTAAAAAATCATTAAAATATCTGTACAAATGAAAAAGTTACGGGACCTGAAAGTTGCGCTTCAAAAATAATTTGTTTCATGCCACAGTCCAGCGTGTGACGTCACTTGAACTAGACGACGCGGCTCGTGTTTGCTTAGTACCTACCTAGTATTGCAAGGATCTTGACTAGGTGAAATGAAGTCATAGGCGAGGCGAGACCATTATCGTACCACGCTAAAATACCTAAATACATAAATAATCTAGGTATTTCTCAGTCACTTATTGACATATATATATCAAATTTTTTCACTGGTTCATTAGTTTTGATGTTGATCTATATTTTAATTCCATTAAATCGAATATAGTAGATATTATCAACAGCATGAAACTTCTCCATTGTCTGCCATAACGCGACTGTACGCACTTGGGTGCACTGGTCATGTCGTCGTGGCATACAGGTGCATGGATAGATTGCAGTAGTTGGGGTTGAAGGCTCCCGCCTCAGGAAGATCGCGGGCAAGGTGCAGACATCCGAGGTCCCCATCCAATGTGTCGCTCCGGGCAACTGTCAGTGGTGCAGCAGATCGGAACACATGGCGCCTTATAATTTCAGCTGTTGCGTTGTCACCATCGCGATGACCACGACTTTTTGCCAAAGGATAATGCCGAATAGGAATTGAACTTGCAGTTGAAGTAAGTAACTCCATACAGGGTGTCTCATAGCTAGTAGCAAAAACCTTACAGGTGGTTTCCTACCTTGATAATGAGTCGAAAATGTTCAAGCAACAAGTGTTTCTGAAAATTATTGGGACGACATTCTTTGATTTTGTTTGATTCGACCAGTTTTCCAAAACATTACTTTAGTAATTTGTATTTAATTTTTTTTTAATGTTTTTGAATATGTTACTCGTGTGGTTTGAAAGAATATTTAAAAATGATTAATCTTCCGGTCATAACATATTTTCGTCAAATCATGGACGCATTACCGCTGTGCTGTACATAATCGATATGTTGACTTTACACAATTTGCATACAATAATATAAATTAAATATGCAAGTAAACTACTTGAGAAAAATAAAACATCGATACATTTAGGGTGCTTGTGAAGTAAAAAATAATAAGAATAGACGAAATCAGATTGACAAAGCTACGAAATATTCAGAATTCCATTTTGGCAGGAGAATACTAAAGCGTTTCTGAAGACACTTATCAAGATCTGTAATGACCATCAAAGAATGTACCCCGAGAAGAATCTGCATAAACTATTGGAGTAAGCGTGTTCAATTCTGTCCCGAGACATTTACCTACATCTCAATACGCACTTTAACAGACGAATTCCGGTCGCCATAAACAGAGAATTGCATCATTAAGTGGCGACCCGAAGGAGAGCAAATGGTCTCCTGGTATCCATTACCATTTCGCCGAAGCCGTTGGGCCCGGCAGTTCCCCGTTCGATTAAAATTTCTTTGATATCTCAATCATTTCATCTCCTTTCAATCATCTTCCCAACCGTTCCCTGCCTTATCGGCCCATCGCCTGATCAATATTCCGGCCCTGTTGGTTTTTCAATTTGGATGAAACAGTAAAAAGCCACCGCGGCCATTGTGGCGGCGACCAACTTTCTTACCTGCGTTCATTAATAAGCAGGTGATGACTCGATGACGTCCACAGTAAGGTGCGTTGTGCCCCTGCAGGCGGGCTATTCTCACATATAATGTTGCAATGTACTTTATCTTCTGCTTTTACAAAATCTTATATTTATCAAGTGCTTATAGTTTTATTTTTCTTCCCTATTACGTATCTCGAAAGTTTCGCAATTATGTAATATTTTGGCTAAATTTCAGGATCACTGATAATTATGAAAAACTCGATGTTATGCTACTGTTTTTAATGCTTATTTGTGAATGTTATTATTATTAATGGCATTATTATTTGTTATTAAAAAAATTCCTTCATTACTTACTTCAATATACATATCTTACTAAATTGGTATTGGTTCTTTCCGGTCCTATTAAATAATGTTGTAAGTACATCAAAGTCTAATCCCGAATTCCCTGGATTCCAATTTTGACTCTGGATTAGATTCATCTCTTATATATGTAGTGTAACGTTAAAATATTTAATTTTGAATTATAATTATTTTAAATATTTCAAAAATAAATTATTTAAAATATGATTTTTATTGTAAATAGTGAATAAATGGTTTATCGAAAATTTTTCAATAATTACTTAAGCTGGAGTACAGCACCAATTCTCTGGTGCAAGCGGCGCTGTCTTAGAGGTCAGTATCCTTAAATAAAAAATGGCATCAATGCAGAATAGCTACAGATATGTAATTCCATGCCCGTAACGAGCGGTATTATAACAGGACATGAAGCAATTCCATACGCATAAATTATTTTATAATAATTCCTTTTAGATAATCTTATTATTTTAAAATTTTATTGATATTATTATTTTAGAACTTTGAAATTGCATATATATGTATTCATTATCGTATTTATATGGTAAATATTATTATTTTAATTACATATTAGCTCTTCTTTTTTTTTGATATTTTCTCTTTATATATTATGCTTCACTAAAACATATATTTTGTAATTTATATGGCGGACCAAGTCCTGCATTTACAAACTGGTTACGCTAGAATAAACATTATTATTATTATTGTTATTAAGCCGGAAACTGTTCCATATTTACCTGATTAGACATAGTTAACCTTTTAATATACTTATTCTATGTTTGTGCCGTAATTTTATTATCTATACGATATCTCATAAATATATTTTTGTCGTAAAGAAATTATTTGTTATTTCTTTATTGTGATCACGTTATTTATAATTTCTTTATCATACAAATATTATCATTAGTTTTTTCAAAATAAAAAACATTATAATTTATTTATCAAAAAAAATGTATTGTGTAATCATGTCATTTTCATCTATGTACATAAGTCTCTGACTTTTATAGAGAAGTAAGAAAATTATGTTAAAGAATGTTTTTCTGTATCACTTATGTAAAAAAAATATTCATAAAATAATTACACCACGTACTCTAGTGTTACTTTAGGACCGTCTATCAGGGCTAATAACGACTTTTTGACGGTCTTTTTGTTAAATAATAAAATAAAATATATCTCGTTTATGAGGAACCCTGCAACAAAAAAATCATTAAAAACCTACGTAATACAAATAAATAAAACTAGTAAGTGTGTTTATTCAAGAACAATTATTTTACACAGCGCAAAACAATATTAAAACAGAATTCAATTAATTGTGATTTTATCCATTAGAATAAATAAAATATTGAACAACTGTGTACCTGCATTGAAAATAATGGATGCATAGAGAAATTACACGTTTAAAATAACAGTGGACAGGTTGCAGAAAACGCCACAAAGGAACCCAAAAATATCTATTATATATTGCAACTAAATGGCAAAAGAGATTACGTACCGAATCCTTCGTTATATGTCAATGACGACAACAACATAGAAGCTTCTAGCACACTCTCGTATTGTCTACCATATTCTGGAAACGTCTACAAACGAGCGGAACAACCTAGAAGCGACGAGAACCTTCTCCCAAACACTAGAAAGGAAAGAATCTTCTCGAGGGTTTGAAACCAACGCAATCACATATAAATAGCGCGGATAGAGGCCGCCGTAGAGATCTTGTTTTGATCATTCAGTGCGAGGCTAGGTGTGTCCAGCCTTGAATTGCGAAGCGACAGATATCGAGCGAGTGCGGCGCAATAAATAAATGCTTTAAATACTACTTGCGAGAATTGAATGCTCTACAAGTGATAAATAGAATGTTACCCAGCGATAAAAAATGATCATACACGAGCGATATATTAAAAAAAATAGTGTGATTTAAATAATAGCGTATTAGTTTAAATCGTGTAAAGTGACGTTGTCCATTTAATAATTAATTAATCATTAATTTATAAATCGCTCATTAATTTCCAGTGATTTTATTTGTCTCCAGCAGCCACCACCCGCGACAAAATAGATTATACATATATCTATTTATAATGTCAATTTATATATAGATTAAGACGTTTTTTTTTAAATAACGTTCATGACATTATTATTATTTTATTAGAAAGTCAATGATTGGCTTATTGTTTAGTAAGAGGTTGAGTGGAAAATTAACGAAGGCCTCAGAGATATATCAAAAATATCGTTTGAATGTTCACAACGTGACTGTTTTTGTGCTTATTAGAATAGCACCCGGCAAATGATGTGGCAGAACCTCCAACACGGGGATAGAATTCTAAAATTTGGAACTAGGCGTGTCCGCCGTCCGCCGGGAATCAAAATTGGCGGCAAAACGGGATGGCGGGAATAACGAGCGAACAAAGACCCGTGAAATGAACCATTTTTTCATATTCAAGAAAAAAATGTTCCAAAAAATTGCTTCCTCAAGGACTCATTTAATGTTATTCTTGATAAATACTATTTTGTATAATCATGGTTTTATCTTAGTCCGCATTTATTCCATGAAATTGCAAATAATGTTTGCTTTTTACTGGATCTTTAATTGCATCTTTTATTTGTCCTATGTAGATATAAACACCCAATGTATTTTTGTGTGTCACCTTTAGATAAATTTATACATTTCATTAAATTTAGTGTAAATTTTATTTGAAATGTGGATATTTTATTTTGTATTAATAAAAAAATATACTAGTAACACAATCGTCAATGGCCGACTGTAGGTAGGTATAGTGAAGAGGAACCCATGTCATATCCAGAGCCGTTTTGTGAGTAATAGCTTCCATATCGGCCCTACATTCCGCCTCGCAATTCGTCATTTTTTTATGCTAAAGTGTTTATCCTCCCCACACCACTTAAACTCGTATGAGTGCAAGCGGTGCAAGGAGGCGTCCACACAAAACCCACACCTCACTGTCTCCTAGGTGCAAGGATGAGGAGGGGAAATCATAGTTTGTTTATTTCAATAGGACCTTGCCTTTAGGTACAGTGCCATGAGTCAAAATCAACCCGTGTATTATTAAAATTAGATTGGTAAGGTTAGGTCAGGTTATGTCTTCTGTAATTCTTGTAAAGCTACGCTACCGGTATCCGCCACCAAAATGATCAATGTGTTGGTGTACCAAAATTTCTACATGGTTGAAACTGGGATACCGCATAGGGAACAAAACTAGATATAATTCTTCTTCTTCTCCAGACTTCATCTCTCCACTACTGGATATAGACCTCTTTCATACTCCATCCTTCCTTTCCATCCATGTTGTTTGTTTGTTGTAGCCATACAGCGGCTATATCGTCGGTCCATGTCTTTTGATGTCTTCCAACGCCTCTTTTATCCTCCCAAGGTCTCCACTTCAGAACTCCTGGAGTCCATCTTGTAGCATCCTGCCTTGCAACTTGCTCCGTCCATGGCCATTTCAGCTTCCCTGCGCGATCCATGATATCATGGATAGATATAATTAATATTGGTAAAATATTCTTAAAAATATATACTGTTTTTTTTTTAATTATTCTTAAAGTCCATAGGGTTAAATAAAGTATTGAGCTCTCAACCTACAGCAAGACACTTTTAACGAAAACAAATAGGCATCGATCGGCCGACTTCCTCGAACCGTGAATTAAAAGTAGAATCAGTTCAAGTTCATCGCTCGAAAGCTTTTCAAATGGGGTTTATTTTTTTAAGAATTTACGTCGGTAGTATTTTTCAGTGAAAAGAAAACTTTCTCAGACAATTAAATGCTGTTATAGGGGAGGACCACGGCTGAGGCCTTTAATGCTGTTCTAAATTAAAAATACGTTAAAAATATATTTCGATGTTTATGGCTTTAATTTTGTGATTAGATTGATTGCCAATCGACATTTATTTGCATATTTAATGTAAGGGATCAGTTAGTGTGCGTCAGCCTTAACGAAAATATAGCAAAACCGATCGACTTCAAATAAATCAAAGATGATTTTAGTTTTTCTAAATAATATTTTTTTGATTTTTCGCATAAAATATTATTGCATTTTTACAAAGCGTTTTAATTGAACGATTTTTTAGATATGTAGGTATAACATCACGTCTTGGGTTGATACGTGTGGGAAGGAAGGAAGGAAGGAATGAATGAAATTTTATTGCATTTATTTTTGACATTTAAAAACTTATTTGTTCAAAAAAGTTTGCTTGTAATTGTACTTAATATTATTAGGTACCAGGTATAATAATTATTTTATATGGCAATTTTATAAGTAGATGCCATATACCTACACATACCAGAATACGAAAGACATACAATTTTTCTGCTATTTTTCTACGAGTCTTGAATAAATAATAATGTAGTATGGTCGCTTTTTAGTTAGATATTTAACTGAAATCACTCTACTACGAAATTTTGGAAGTGAGAGAGGGTAAAAAAACATGGGATAATATTTTTAGTCGTTCAAAAAATAATAATAAATATATTTTTGCAAATCTTGAGGATACTCCTATTTATTGTGATGATTTTAACTGGTCCCACTTGAACTACTCGTAAATAAGCTAAATGTAAAACATTACTCCATTAAAACAGGTCCTAAACAAACTCGTAAATCTGCATCATAAATCTAAGACATCTATATTTTAGTGATAAATTATTATGTTAAATTTTTAAACGCTTAAAAAATATCAGCGAATGATAAAGAAACAATATCTTATAAACCGAAATAAAGAAACACACATTTAACATAATTATGTTTATTTTTTTATTTTTATTTTATTTTCATTTATTGGTTTTCTTACAGCCATGTAATTAATCAATCTTGAAAAAAAACAATAATTGATATACAATCGATAAAAAAATAAGAAAAAACATGTCCAATAGTGAGTTTGCGTGAGTGTTTGTATTTGTGTGTTTATTTATTTATTTTGTTTTGGGAAAAATTAACAGCAAAACAATCTTAAAAATTTTCCACTGAATTTAAAAATTTATTTTAATTTACATTAATAGGAGTTATGTTAATGAATAAAAGACAATGTCATTGGTAAAGCGTGTTAACAAATAAGGTCACCATAATACATGTCGTTTTATTCAAAATAATTAATTTATAAATATGCTTTAAAAAAAAACAAACAGCACTAGGTATCTAGTAATGAAAAATTTGATTCGAATCACTTTTTCGTACACTTTTTTGTATATTTTCTAACCAACACTAATAAATGCCGAGGAAAATAGATGCTGTTTGAACTTAGTTTAATAGAAGAAAGAAATCACACTTCTTTCCCTTGACTTGGGGAGTCAAGTATCAGACATAAATATTTATCCCTCTCTCTCGCAACTTTAATGATCAAAATAAAAAGGATGAAAGATCTTCCCAACTCCCCGCTCAAATCTTCGGACGATCGACCTGGTCTTCCGCGATTCTTCGCTAGTGAGACTTGGTTTCACGATGAAAGTGCGCAAACAATTTTGAACAACTCATAAAAAATACTTATTGGTTCTTTTGTACAAAACGCTTAAGTCACTTGCTTTGTTTTTGTGACTTTATATTATTTTTTATCGTAGGACAATAGACAACATCATCTTGACTCAGATTAAAATTCGGTTAGTAGCGAGTAAGATTTTTTACGAAAATATTTCGTTAAAACAGAGTTGCTATGAACGAAGCGTGTAAATTCCGCTCTTTTTACTTGCGAGATCATTTACTAAATTCTTCGTAATAGATTTATTTTTGCGGTCTGGTCATTAGGGTTGAAGAGGTTGTTCGAGAAAAATCTTTATTTTACCACTTAGTTAAGTGAAACCAAATGTTTTTCCAGGCGAAGTGATCAATGTTGACTGTTCCGATGGGCGTTTAAACACTGTAATGTTTAAAGAAGAGAATGATAGTACCTACGAGAGAAGTTAGTGGAAACATTCAGGGAAATAATATTTCTTTTTGTCTGACTTATTTTTATAGGTATATGGTGTTTTTAATTTATTTCATCATCTAAAACAGATAGAATTGTTGTTTTCAATTTTTAGACA
Organism: Agrypnia vestita; assembly: GCA_016648135.1. Lineage (NCBI taxonomy): Eukaryota > Metazoa > Arthropoda > Insecta > Trichoptera > Phryganeidae > Agrypnia > Agrypnia vestita. Next base: position 34,768 of record JADDOH010005470.1, read on the forward strand.
TTTGTTTTATTAGCTTCGCTATCGTAATTAATATTTTCAAGGAGTTCAATATATATATATTACTCACTTCATTTAGTGACTAATGTTGGAATATTGTTTTATACACAATGAGATCTAAACAGGGTCTTCACGCAGTAAAAACTTTTTGTGTCTTTAGCTAATACCTTTTCTAAATTAGGCACGTTGATACCAAATTAGCGGGAAAGTGATAGAAAGGTAAATTAAATAAATATGAAACGATAATTTTTTATTGACAGTTTAAACCATTTTACATGACAGGTGCGTACAGCAACAATTATGTGATCAAATAGTAATCTTCTAAATTGAGTTTTCTCAAATACGCTACGGTATTTTTACGACCTTTCGATCATAGTTTCGGATCCCAATGTAGAGTACGTCATCAGGGATGTTGTGTGGAACATGATGATTCTAATTTTTTGTGTGGGAAATAGTAGGATAGATTAAGACTTGTTCTAGCTACCTTTCTAGATTTTGTTAGTCACCAATTTATCGAAGAATGTATTTAATTTATTCGTTATATTAAAACATATTATCTCCCGATGATGTCCTTTCTAAGTGTCTCCCACATTATTCTGCCCATTTAATTTATGGCCATGTATTTCAGCAGAAATTGATAATCTCGGCAGACCAGCGCATATTAGGGTGGCCTGTCGTCCTTCTCGATTGCCCTCGGGTACTGTTGAATGACTGCGATTGTAACCATGTAATTATTGAACGATCTTGGCATTGATGAATAAGTATGCACAAAATCACACCCCTAATCGGTAGACCTTGTTCGGGGGTTTCCCCGCACCTTCCGTCCCATGAAGGAATTAATTCCCGACTCACTAACGAAACCTCGCCCCACCCGCTCCCGCCCCGCCCGTCACCCCTGAGGGACCATTAACCACCCTGGGAGCTTTTCATAAGAAAGCTTCGTTTTAATTTTAAATTGAGCTCAGTGAGTTTAGCGTTTCCCGCCGAGTGTGACGTGGTGTCCATTTCACCCGCTGCAATTATTATTGTATTGTTTCGCTTACTAAAGTCGGGTAGTTTTGTTCTGCAAGGGCGGCTAAATTTCAAATTTTTGGTGTCGTGGCACCTGTTGCGACTAAGAACAATGTGATTTTTCAATTCTAATCGATGTACCTTGTGATTTATACCGACGTATACAAACAAAAATGTGCGTGACGTAATATTTGAAACAACTATATAAAAATATGCGTATTCCGACGGTATCCTCATTCCAGGATTTTTATGTAAAATTTTTATGCCAATCTTACGTACCACCTTGAAAATTGTTTAAAACTAACAAAATATCAAAATGATTTTTAATGTTTATTTATAAAGGCGCCTGATTTGTGTGTTCTGCTTTAAATACCGTAAGTGACAAGCAGAGAGCAAGATTTGATAGGTGTATTATGTTTGTCATAGTGTGGATAGATAATTACACGTAATTTCAAATATACTTAAATTGACGTGATTGCGTTTCAGATGAGGTAGGAATGTGAAGACCGAAGAGTGAGAGTGTTTCTTATTTGTTGGGGTTTTAAAAGCTACTTGAATTATACAATTTAAGGCTTTGAAGGAGACACAATGAGATAAATCTAAGAGGTGCACGTAGATGAGTTTACTTTTAATACTCACGTACACGAATTGACACGTTGATTTAGAGAAAAACTGAGAGATCGATTTCGAAGGTTTTATTACAAATTACAATCGATTACGAATATAAACAAGCAACCAATTTAGATGAAAAACTATTTCTCGTATTTAAATTGGGGGGCATTGTCATTGTGATGTTGTATTACATATTACACAGTAGTGTCCACACACAAATTTACTATCTGCATTGAATCACCTTGTACAGGATTACTATTAATAATAAACGCACTCACACTTATAAAGAACTTTAGTTTTATTGCTCTTGATTATTTCAGGTTGGTTTGTAATTGTGTATGTATATATATGTATGTAAACAAGACATGTGAATTATTCAAGATTTGACTTTGACATAAATCTGGAATACTTCACGTGTCTTGCATGTGTGAGATAAGAAGTATGATTTATACGTATTTTATTTCCTAGATTGTTCGATTTTCAATTATGATTTATATTTTATTCAGATCGCTTCTGCAACAACCTTTTAAATGTACTTGTGAATGTACTTGTGAATATTGGTAGATTGAACGACAACACTGGGTTTCACAAATTTTGAATTATGTTCGTAGTTGGCATTTACAAATACTGGATTTGATGAATGCAATTTTTGCATTATAATTTTTCATTGAGTAATGATTCTCGTAAAATTTTAAATCTATTGAATACAAAGTAGATAATCTGATCTCACACAAACATGTTACAATACTATTCGGGATCATTTATCAGTTAGAACGTCAACGCAATTCTAATGCGAGCGAGATTCACATTTTTTCTCGTAACTTCTCTCGCGTTTTGTATCACATATTTATCATAAAAATAATAAATTAAAATTTATTTGTAAGGTTACGTATATTTTAAAAACTGCACAAACTAAATATTCTAGTTTATTAATTAACTAGCTGGTTGGCCCGGCTTCGCCCGGGACCATAATTCGGTAAGCATAGAATTGTATTGAGTTCTCTTTTTTGCTGGTTTCGGCACTTGTGATTGGATTGCCTTGCTGGACCGTCTTCGCTTTGCCAAAATATCAATAGATATTTTAGCGCACAATCATAACACTCTAGAGAGAACTTTCCAAAACTAGAGCATTCCCAAAACTTATAGAACTTCCTGGAATCTTCTAGAACTTTCCCTTTCCAGAACCTTCTAAAGCATAATAATTCTTTCTGGAACCTCTAGATCTACCGACGCACTCCCCCACTCAGTTTGGAACCTTATAGATCTTTCTGATAGCTTGTAGAACTTTCTCCTTTCAGAACTTTCTAGAGCCTTCTCGAACCCTCTAGAATTTTCCGGAACCTTTAAAACTCGCTGACATATTCTGCAACTCAGTTTGGAACCTTATAGAACTTTCTGAAACTTTCTCCATCCAGAAATTTTTAGAGCATACTGGAACCTTCTCTTAATCTTCTGAAAACTTCTAGTCTCACCGATGAAATCAGCCACTCGGTTTGGAACCTTATAAAACCTTTTTAAATTTTCTCCTTCCAGAACCTTCTAAAGCATTCGAACATTCTGGTACCTTCTAGACTCACCAACATACTACCCCACTCAGTTTGGAATCTTATAGAACTTTTAGGAATCTTCTAGAACGTTCTCTTTCCAGAAATTTTTAGTGCTTTACCGAACATTCTGGAACCTTCTAGACTCACAGACACACTCCACCGAACTGTTTGGAACATTAGAGATCTTTCGGGAATCTTCTACAGCCTTCTCCTTCCAGAACATTCGAGAACTTAATTGAACGTTTTAGAACCTTCTAGGTTCACCGACACACTCCGCCACTCTGTTTGGAACCTTTTAGAACCTTCTTGAACATTGTCTTTTCAGAATCTTCTAAAGCATTCGAGAACCTTCATGAACGTTCTGGGACCTTCTAGACTTAAAGTCACTCTCCACCACGCTGTTTGGAACGTAAGAGAATATTCTTTAGAATAATAAAGAATCTTCTACAACGTTCTCCTTCCAGAAAATTCTAGAACTTCATCGAATGTTCTGTAACCTTATAGAGTCACAGATACACTCCGTCACTTTGTTTGGAACCTTATAGAGCTTTCGTAAATCTTCTAGAACGTTCTCCTTCCAGAACTTTCTAGAGCGGATTTTTTCGGAATCTTCTAGACTTACAACAATCTGAAGTATTTGCGGCCTTCCCACAACAAAAAAATGTGCTAGAATGCACATTTTCATAAAGGGATACCCAGGGCTTTCCACCACCATAACCACCAGGGGGTGGTAGTATCTGGTTGTGAAGAAAAATTGGCGGATAGGGAAACACGGGTTTCTTATATATATTACTAAACCAAGGATGTTTTAGAAATTAAGAAATTTGCTCCATCTTGTGTGCTTTATGGATGTATGGACTTGTGATATGTTAAACTCATCTACGCGTATCTCTTAGACGTATCTCATTGTGTCTCATACATAGCCTTAAATTCTATAATTCAAGCAGCTTTTAAAACCCCAACAAATAAGAAACACTCTCACTCTTCGGTCCTTGCATTCCCACCTCATCTGAAACGCAATCACGTCAATCATTGAATCAAATAATAATAAAGGGATCGGGATCGAATGAGCTCCAAAATGGATTCCGCTCCGTGGAGCGGGCGGGGGTGGGTTTGTGGGGAGGAGACCCCGCGCCGTCGGGGGAGAGATGCCAATCTCAATTACCAACCAATCACCGTATGACAGGTTTTCATATTTTTCCATTTCAAACTTGTTTAGCTCTTTGTGGGGAGGGGAGGCTTAAGTACGGGGAGTATGATAGCGATACAAACGTAAAACTTATTATACACAGTTTATTTTCTGAAAAACATTCCGTTGCTTCGAGATTTCGGGATTATTTCGTTCTTAAATTCATCCAATCCATTTCGCTTCTTGCATAGCTTTTCCATTTTATTAAGCGAAAACTGGTTACACAATTCAATAAAAATTCCAATTATCCGTTTGATTGAAATAAAAATATATTCACATAATTAATTAGAAGACACTTAGTATGAACCACTATTGAATTAAGGATCACTTAAGATGTAGAAATTGCAAAAATTATTCCGAATTTTTGTAATCATCTTTTGCAAATGAACGATTTATTTGACATTAATAAGGGTTTGCAAATTTTAAGTACAAATAACAGGAGATTACAGTTGGATAAATAATAAATTTTAGAAATTAGAATTAGGATTAATAATAAATTAAATATTGTTAAAAACTGGTCCATTTTGCAAATAGTTAAATTTTAAATTTGTTTTCACATTAGTTTTTAACAAATAACTAGCTGTAACCCATCAAAAATGACGGCATTTTTACAAGCCGATTCCAGAAGAATAAATATTTACTTATTTATAGCCGAAATTCATGATACAGTAATAACGACTTTTATCAAAATACTTGAATATTTTTTTATATATTTCCCCTGCCGGCGATTGGGCGGGACATGAAATGGATCGCGTCTTTGCTAAGTCCTATATGTTTGACGGGTAATGTAGGTTCAGCGATGACAACATCGCTATCGTTGCCGCGTTCGGGTTTTCTGGCCCAGGGTTCAAGCCCCATCTCCAGCCGTTTAATTTTTTTTAGCCGTGAATTCGAACGAAATTACGGACGTTACACGTAGTTACGGGGACAGACAGACAGACAGACAGAAAGACGGAGGGACGGTGAGACGGATAGACAACGAAATTATTATGTTCGTTTCGTCTTCCTATACACTTATATTTTGTTTTTATTATTATCTAAAACTTTGATTTTTAATTTTTGGTATATATACGTTGTATCCTGATGACGGGACCATCCTTCTCGAAACACAATTCCGTAAATTAGTAGTTGAAACAAAGTGTTTTCTTGTAAATTATATAAATAATGTTACCACATTATTCATTTATTGCAGAATAAAAAATATATTCATTTTAGGCAAATTATTTTAAAGCTTCTACCTTTATTTTTATCAAGTTCTATTAAATCATGGAACGCATTTTTTCTTAAATTTGAAAATAACAGGGGCACAATTCCTATTATCAATTTATTAGAAGAACGCCCTTTCTATGCAGTGGCTTCATATTGATATTGCAATTTTCCTTATTCTTTTCTACCTTCATGTGTTTGCTTTATCTAAATATTTTTTCTATTTTTTACTTAAATATGGAATATTCATTTTTTTATTAACAAATACTGTGAAAATATTCACATTAGTTTTCTCTTCATATATTAACAATATATTTACTCTGATACTTTTAATAATAAAAATGGTCCAGCGGAATTAATTTGACAAATTCAATAGAAATATTAAATAAAATACATAAATACAAATGTAATCAGTCAATGCTTTGTGGTTATTCATTTTTAATTAAATTAAACATAATAATTCACTTCGTTTAATGATTTTCTTGTAACACTAACCGATTTCGGAACCACCGTTGCATCTTCATGTTACAAACTACATATTACAAAATATGGGCAATTATATTTTTAGCAACTTGTTTTTGTATGACATTATATGACATTATTTTCAACACTCTTTTATAGTCTGTTTTCAGTGTGTTTTTCTTTTAATTATTTCAATTTTAATGTGTATTTCTTAATTGGGGACTTGCCATAACCATTACTCGTATTAAATGTAGGTATATATCATCATCATCATCATTCTTGGCACTACAAACCTTGGTGGGTCTTGGCCTCCTCAATAATTTTCCTCCACTCATCTCGGTCTAGTGCCAGCTCTCTCCAGTTTCGAAGATCTAAGGCAGAGGTATCTTTGAGGACGTTGTCACTCCATCTTAATTTTGGCCTTCATAAGCTCCCTCGCCTTATTGGCCTTGAGTTCAGTAGGTACATATATTATGTATTATCTACATTTCAGTATAAAATAACCGGAATTAACTTTTGTGTTTTTCTATTATATGGAGCCAATTGTAGTACAAATGAGAGGGAAATATATTTTTATCATAAGTCATATGAAAACTCTAGCTGGTTACACAATATACACCTCTTTCATTAAAATAAAATAAAATTATTGTCAGGTGTTAAAGTGGCGTGTAACTGGGAAGGGAGACAAAAATGGGGAGGTGGGAAGACAGATATAATATAGTAGTTTAAACGAAGTGAATTTTTATGTTTAATTTATTTAAGATAAGTAAAATTTAAATAATCGAAAGCAGAAATGGGACCCACCAATGTAAAAATATATAAGTAAAGCCTTTATTTACTGACCAAATAGAGTACAGTTTTAACTTACATAGTGAATGTGACTTAAATATACTTTAACAATAATAATGTCATAATAATAGTATAACTTAATTCAGTTAAGCAAGTATACATGCAACCAGTTTTTTGGTCAGGTTGTCCTCTGACATAGGCCACCCCTAGTTTCTTCCATTCATCTCTGTCGCGATCTAGTCTTTTCCATCCTTTAGGTAGGTCATCTTCCCATCTCTTGATTTGACGTCCTTTTTGCCTTTTCCTTTTCTAGGATACCATTCTATTACTTTCATCCATTTTTCTCTGTTAGTTCTCATAATATGACCAGTCCAGTTCCATTTGGTTTTTTTATTTTCAGTATGACATCGCTATCTTTTGTCTTTTCCTTTATTTTTGTAATCGTCCACCTGTCACGTACCCTCATGTTCAGCATACTCCTCCCCATGGTGAGTTGGAAAACTACAAGTTTTTGGTTGTTTTTGCTCGTAACTGGCCAAGTTTGGCACCCATAAGTGTAAAATTATATTAAATTATTATTTAATATGTAATGAATAGTGAACATGTAATTCTGTGTGTAGAATTAATTTAATCAAATTTTGAATAATAATATTAGTTTCAGAAGTAAAATAATTATTTCAAAAAATATTTAATTTGTTTCATTGCATCCTCTACCACAAAGTTAGAAAGAATAACTAATAGCTCACGAATAGGCTACTAGAGATGTTTGGCTGTTATTGTCGGTACCAGTCAGATAACATTGTCATTATTACTTGTTAAATATGCTATCAATAAATATGCTGGAACGGCGCAGCGTGGGTTCTCCAAGCTCACACATCACAAAATATGTTTCCAAATGGTTCGACGATTTAAACAATTTTTAATTGATTTAACAAACTACAAGTTATTGTATTTAATTATTATCATATTTATGTGTCGGAGCTCTGAGGCATTTCAAAAGATGACTAGATTTGAAAAAATAATTTATTATGATTGCCGTAGGAGATACAAATGAGTTGCATACAGGTAGGTGCTTAACAATAAATACCAACCGATTGAAAATTATTTTTATACCGAGATATTAATATGAGTCACAATCAGACTAAAAATGATTTTTAGACTGATTGTGACTCATTTTCAATACTATTAAATATAGAGCTGGCACAAGACTTTGAGGAGGAAAACTCCCGAGTAGGCCAATATCCACCAGGGATGCAGAGCCAAAAGTGATGATGTGATAACCGGCCGTATTCTGTATCTTGACAATTATTGTATAACATTGTGACTCCTCCGATTTTGACGTTTTAAGTTGACAGGTTTTAAATTAATGAGTTCGTCATCATCATCAGAAAGCTCTAAAACGTAAACAAACGTTAAGTTATTCACAATAATGAATGACGAGCTTCCTAATTGATTGAATTCATTAATTTCAAACCTGTCAAAATTAAAACTTCAAAAGTCAAACTGGCATGATACAGAAATAGAAATATTGCTTATTTCAGAATACGGCCGTATATATATATATACTTCATTTTTAAATAGTTATAATATTTTTCTTCTAGAAATACGTCACAAGACAGGCAGATCTAAATATAATTTTGCAGTGTTTACTTAATATTATATATGTTTTTAACACAGCGATAAACTAAACCCTTCTTTAGTCGGGGGGATTGGGTCGCAGCGAAAGAATGTCCCTATCTCATACATTAAAGACACATTTATACTAGACTTAATGTAATTATTCTTACCTCTTTAAAAAGAGCAAAATAATTTTGTGGTGACATTATTAATATAATTAATAAAAATGAACTTTGTTTTCACCTCTTGTGTATTGAATAACATCAACAAGTTTCAGAGCTCGTGGCTCCTTCGTCAGGATATAATTATATACTAACAAATTAAAAATCAAAAATCGAAGTATAGACAATATATATATATATATATCTATATAATATATATATATATCTATATTATATATATTATATATTTGTTTTTATTTATTTTCTTTATTTTGATATTGCCTGACAAAGCGGCTATGGGCTCTGAAACATGTTGATATTTTTCAATACATAAGTGGTGAAAACAAAGTTCATTTTTATTAATTGTATTAATTATTCTTATATAATTAAATCCACAGTAAACAAAAGGTTTTTTATGCAATAAACATTATTTATATAATTTTTAAATTTTTATTTTTGTAATAAAGCGCAACCTATTTACTGAGACATTATACTTTTTAAGAGTGTTTAGTTTAACCTTTTCTGAACTGTTTTAACATTTACATACTCGTAATAATTTATAACAAGTCAAACATATTGGAATCATGTCCATATATTTTGGTTATACATGGTTATTACCAATTTCTATTAAGAAATTTATTAAACAGGCTTACAGACTATGCTCAGGGTATACTTGCCTAATATAATTAAAAAAAACATATGCAGTTTGATGAATGTAGAAGATGTAGTTCGCTGAATAGCAAAATAGAAAAGGTAAGGGTTGGGTATCTTAACCGAAGGAATGACAACCTTTGCAGTAAAAATACTGACGTTTAGAGCATTGACAGATTGCAGGAAGCAGTTGAATGCGGAGGACACAGGCTAGAGTGGTATGGCGGTAATGAAGAAAGGGTTTAATTTAACAGTTGATGGACGTGGGCTGAAGAAGACGCATCGATTATTTATTAACTTCTTCAAAAATTACAAAATAATTTTGTGGTAATATTATTAATATAATTAACTACAATATACTTTGTTTACACGACTAATTTGTTGAAAATACTAACATGCTGCAGGGCCAAGTGTCCCTTCATCAAGATACAACGTATACCAAAAATAAAAAATTGTTTATCCTTTGATTTTTAATTTTTTATATGAAGAGACCATTGGTGCTGAAAAATGATGACATTTTCAACAAATTAGTGGCGTAAATAAAGTATTTTCTTGATAATTCGATTATTAATTAATTTGAAACGATTTGGTATTTAGGTATTGAAACAAAAACGGATATTTTATATGAACTATGCACATATGTAGAGATTTGACTCTCGAAGTTTCTATATCATATATATATATATATTATATATATATATATATATTATATATCATAGGGATCAAGGACGTACACATTACAAGTGGCAAGAGGGCACTCTCTTGAAGACGCTGTGTTATCATTCCAGCGAAACGAGTCTCTACACATCTGTACGATTTGTATAAAATATCCTTTTTTGTTTCAATACCTAAACATGTCGAACGACCGTAATATAAACCTTAAATCTTTTATTTTGGTATTTTTATTTAAAAAAAAATAGAGATGCGAACATTTGACAGAAAACTTATACTCCTTTAAATTGATTGAACAGTTGTAAACTAATCACTGTGTGTACAGAAACTAATCAATGGATTATATAATTTAGTGCAAAACTCATATTCGAAAAAATATTATAAAATAATATTGTTATGGAGATAAGCAATATCAAAGTTTGCATTTTTTTTCAAAATATCTGAATTATTTTTTGTTAAAAGGTGAATTGTCGGTACAGTAATATATATCGATTATAAAAAAAATATTTTCTTTAATACAACTCCAAATAAATTATAAAAACGTTGTAAAAAAACATTTTTTTAATTTTTGCAAGGTTTTTATAATTTTATTCGACTTGCAAAAATAAGTCAGAAATATTGAAAAAAATGCAAACTTTGATATTGCATATTTCCATAACTATTGATGTTTGGTCATGGTTGATTGAACATTTTAGACTCATAACGTAGGCAGGAATCTACCGGCAAAGTTTCTCCTGCTAGCTCTGGTACACCCTGTATAGTAAATTAAATCTGTTATAAAAATAAGTCAGCCAATAAATTATATCTAATTACCTGTCGTGAGCGATCCATTTAGAAATAAGTATTTTTTTATCGTCGATATTTAAATAAGCCGCAATAGCAATTGACCTACATGAAAATGCACTTTTCACGGAAATAATTCCTCGATCATATCATTCCCGTGCTAATGCTTGAAACGCCTTCGGGTGAAATTAAAGTAGAGCGACGATAATAGACCCGAGCTTGGAGATGAAATCAGTACCGAAATGTCAAACAAACAAACGAAACACGCGAACACAGCGGAGATGATAGTGGCGAAGTGTAAGAAGTATATCGAAAGATATCAACTGGCGATTGCAAGACGTTGCTTGGTAAGGTCAAAAAAATCGTGCTCGAGTTAGTGTGGTACAGCTAATGTGTAGTGCTCGTAAAATAAATATGAAGTTTTTGCATTGGTAGATTGAAGATCACCAATTTGGTAGTGTGAAGGAGGAATTCCAACCCTATCTGTGGAATCTTCGGTGTATGCAAGTATACTCTTTCAAATTCCAAATAAAAACCTTCAAACCGCTGCTTACTAAAATCTCATGAACTGGCAGCAAAACATCACTAAATTACCAATAATGCTACCAGTGTCTGACGAAGGTCTTCAGTCGTTCTTAACACATGGTGGTGAAGGTAAACCGTAACATATTCGTTTTCCTTAAAATACGCAAGCACTTTAAGGATCTGTGAAGACTGCCACAGAAATATCAGCAGTATAATCTTCAAAAATAGCATCTCGCCCTATGCTGTAATGCCATAATTCGAGAGCAAAAATGATTTTGTTGCTAATTACTAATTACTTATAAAGAATCACTTTAAGTATTACAGTGCATATAATTTTAATCAAGTTGAATGCTTATATGAAGAGATAAATTATGGATTTTTTCTTAATTTTTCATAATTTCAAGGTCAATCCGTAGACAGAAGATTTTTTCTAATCGTTATGAAACTCTATAAATAATAAAAATACGCCATTAAGCAATCTTTTTTTACTATAGCAAATCATTACAAGACGAGTTTTTTTAAATACTAACAATAGTGGCCCACCCTAGTATATGTATTTGGTTAACTAGGTTTTAAATTACCCGTAGTCTTGATATGACAATTTGGTTTCAAAAAAGTATTGAGAATCGATACCGCCACCACTTTTTTACTATGAAAATTGCGGTCATTTTCTTTCTATCCCAATAGAGAAGTGGTATTGATATGGTATGGTCCAATTTTCATTTGAGGATATACTTGCAGATAATTTTGTTAAAATAAATATTACTGACGAATTCAAAAAAATATTATAATTGTGTTCTATAACGCCACTCTGGGACAGGCGTAGCCTAGCAGAGTGGCATAATCCACAAATTTAACAAAAAAAAGTGTAATTTATCTTATATTTTATTGTTAAACTAGTATTAAGTACCTTTATTTGTAAACAAGGATTTTTTGAAATAAATAAAAAATATATATATATATTTTTGACATATCTCATATATATTCTATAAATTGAATCATTAATAGGTTTTGGTAAATGTGGTATGCCAGAATATATAAAAAATATACGAAATTGATGCGCCATTTCTGACGTAGTTTTTGGGATATATTTTACTGTTAAATACAACGCACCGTCTATGCTAAAATATTTTACTAATTTATTCACATTTCACGTTTAGTCACGTTACTTTGTACCTTTTAAATGTTGCCTAGTGTAATAATTTCTTCCGTTGTTTTTGCATATATGGCTTCTAATCCGAAGGCGAGGAGTGTTCGTCGCTAGAGGGTCGCGGGTTGTGTCACCGAGAATCATGTTAAATCGTTGAGTCGTGTGACGCGATTGACTTATTTTAAGTTTTGTGTTATATTGTATCTACCAATGAAAAAATAATAAATAAATATGATTCTTTGCTTTGATAAATGAACTATTACTCTAGACATGGCTTTATAAAGATAGTTTACGAATCAATTATACGAAACAATACAAGTTGGTTTATAATAATTACATTAAATTATTCATATATTTTTTTTAAATAATGAAGTGAAATTTCAATAAAAAAAGTAAAACTTATTCCTTCATAATTTATCCGTCTATTTAAAATGCTAAATTAATAATAAATTAAAATTGAAGTAGTCATATTCATAAATAATTTTTTTCTACAATAAATTATAGTTTTAAAACTATTCCATATAAACCTATTACTATCTCAGTAAACTGTTAATAAACATTTAATTAAAAATAAAAGTGAGTGTAAAATAAAATAAATTGGTTTAGGATTTTAGTGTTAGAGATTCAGGAAATGTTTGAGAATTTTTACTTATTTTAAGGAACAAACGAGATTTAGCAACGCTATACAAATATTTCTCAGAATACTGAGTTCACAAGCACAGCAGATTATTGAAACAAATTGATCTTGGTATATTTGAGCACACCTTCTCAGCGAAGAAACATTTTTATTTAATGTTTCCTTTCATAAATTTGTATTAAATTTTTTTACGACCTTTTTCAATGGAAAATTTCTATTCCCACTCATGGGGCTTTATATCCAATGTCGTGACGTGAAATGAGATGCCAGAGGGAGACAAGGATACTGTTTATCTTTTAGTATACTTATTTCCGTCCTACTCTGCCTACAGGGTGGCTCCAACACTTGCATAAAGAAAGGGTGTTCTATTTCCCTTCCCACATTAATCTCGCTCCATTGTTTTTATTGTTTTGCCGCGTGCATTTTTTCTTTTATTTCGTTCTCTGCACGTCCCCGCATTCATGTTCGCTCCTATTGTTCAACTTGCATCTAAAATTCATCTCGTTAATGCATTACTCTTGATGTTTTAATACCTTTTAATGCACATATTATAAATTTGCTAACGTTATTAAAGATTTTCCTTAATTTTTTGCGTCTTTACTACAAAAATATTCATTTCATTACTTTTAAATGCTTTTTTGATAAAGAAGAAGGAAGAGTGAATAAAGTGCCATAAATTATGAATGGATTTTGTGTAGAGATTATTCATGATGAGTACTGACTTAGGTGTAAAACATTAACTTTTTTACCTTTCAATAAGTTTCATAATATTTTTATATTTTACTCCTTAAATTTAAAAAGAGAGTAACAGATTCTCTCACCGGCAGAAAAAATAATCTATTTATTACATAATTAATTAATTAAAATTAATTACCTGTCGATGAGAGCTATACTTCTATAAAAATGTACATACTCTTCTCTGCTGCTTTCTTCTTTCTTTCCATTTATCTTCCTTCGCATGCTCACCACGCTTCACACAGAATTAAAAAAAAGTGATTAAAATCATAAATTTATTTATTGCTAATTAAAAAGATCAATATCATATACACATTAAGTAAAATTGATATAAATAAAATAATGTATATGAGAAATAATCACCAATACGTATTTATTTTAATTATAATATAATATAATTATAATAATTTGTTTATGATCATATTTGGTTTGCTATTCGTAACAATAATAGTTTCATTGTTGTTTACCTTCAAATAATTAACAATAAAAATATTTCTGTTTTAGTAAGCGATAGTACAGTATGAAACATGCTGAGGGGCATTTTAACACATCTGGTTAAGTCATGAATAGCGTTAAATGGCAGATAAAATGGACAATGCGTTTCATGAGCGTTGATCCTCGAGTAAATAGCTTATCCCACGCAAACAAGATGTCAAAAAAGTTATTGACAAAATCAGACAACGATACAGAGTATTCGAAAAATGCAAGGTTATTGAATTAATAAATAAACTGATGCGGATTTACCAGTTTATCCAAAAGGGATGAAAGAGTCATTGTCGTTTTTTTTCGTTTGAAGCAGTATATTTGTGATCAGATATTTCAAATAAATAACTAATATATTACAAAGTTTACTATAGTTTTGTACATACGGTATTAATTTTTTTTGTAGAACTTCTTTGCCAAATATAAATGGTTTTAATAAATATGGTATCAAACAGAATCGTGCATATGGTAGCTTTCTATTGAGTGTTTACTATGACATAACTTATTTCAAAATTAAATCGCCTGCCACAGATCTGCTCATTTCTTGCTTCATATAGGTATTGTTACAAAACTAGCTATAACCCGTCAAAAATGACGATACTTTTACATACTGGTTCCTAAAGCATTTACTTATTTATAACCGACACCCATGAAATAGTAATAACGACTTTTATCAAAATATTAGAACATTTTTTTTTAATATTTCCCCTGCCAGCAGTTAATGGTACTACTTTAAACCCTTGCGATCGTACTGGGCGGAATATGAAATCGTCATTGAATCATCATTATGAAATCATAAACGTCACGCAGGCTCGGTGATAGCAATATCGCTAAGTTGCGGTAAGTTCGGATTTGTTGACCCTAGGTTGAAATCCCATCTCCGGCCGATTAATTTAGTTTTTTTAGCCGTGAACTTTCGAATGAAATTACGGACGTTACACGAAGTTGCGGAAAGACTGACGGACGGACGGACGGACAGATGGACAGATAACGAAATTATTATGTTTGATGAAACATAACTTCTTGTATGTATTTAATGTCATAGGATCGTGGCGATGGGAGATAAATCAAACTCTTGAAATTAATCAAAGTCACAGGAAACGAATTCAATCGGAGCACTGTTCATCAATTTAAGTGATTTCGTTCGAATTCACGTCTAAAAAAACGAAATTAAATGGCCGGAGATGGGGCTAAAACCCCGGGCCGCCAAACCCGAACCAGCCGTTCAACGCATGTTGCTACGATCGCCTCTCCGTGGAGTGCCAAAAATATGCTATAAATATATAACAGGGCTTAGCAAAGAGGCGAACCTACGTTCCGTCATTTTTAACGGGTCGCAGCTAGTTGAAAAATAAACGCAGTGTGCCATATTCACCTCCGTTACCCCGAAATCTGAGGCGAGCTGCAGGCCCGCGCAGCGGACGACCAATTATATTTTATTTTGATTATATGCAAATTGAAGTGGATTTTTTCACAAATTATTCACTCTATCACTCCGGCAATCCGGAAGCGCCTCGGCGGCCATCTTTAACCGAGCAGTTGCCGCGTTTCCCATCCGAAGTTCGGCCGGAAATCGTTACCCGCGCGGCGTACGCTTTATTTATTATCCCGTGTGTCGCCCCCCGGGAGCGGCCCCCCCCTCCCCTGACGGGGTCCCGGGGTGTCTGTGTGAATGGATTTGCATGCCGTGTGAAGTGGCGACGGGTTTATGCCCGCTGCCCGCATTCAGGAAGATTATTTCTACGGAACCGTTGCATGCGCCAATGTGAGAATGTGCCGGGACGGAGGTAAAAATTCAATGACCCAATATTTCATTGAAATTAAATCACCACAAAGACACAGTAATTGGAGTATCGCAAAAATATTTCAATTTTTCAATCTGCACACGTCACTTCTTCGATTCATTATGTTTCGTATTTCTAAATTGAATTTTTAGCTGATTTTGCTCTGAACATTAATTATAATTAATGTTCAGAGCAAAATCGGTCCCTAAAATGAAAACAACTTTTGGCCAAAGACTTTCAAAGTTTTTTTGGCCAAAAAATATTCAAACCAGCAGAAATACCAAAAAATTCAGAGTAAACCTATTTAATATTCTTTTCAATACGGGTAGAGAAAACACTGAAAAGAAATTAATGAAAATTATAAAATAAAACTCTCTAGTAAAATGAGTATTATCATTGGATTTTTTCTCTTCTTCTTCGTTTTAAATATTTATAATTTTTTTATCTTATTTGGAAAACTACTGTTAGACTAATGTATTAATTTATATAATGTATTTATCTAATTTAGCTTTTTATTGTATTAATTTAATTAAAATATTTGTATTGTATTAATCTAATTTAATTTTTTATACTATGTACTAATTTACTTGAACTCTAAATTATTAATCAATTACATATACTAATGAGTACATAGTCGAATATTGTGTTTTAAAATGAAATATATAACTTGCCCTAAAACAGGCCAGCCTAGTTGGGTAGTTACATATTTTATTATATGATTGTTTGATAAATTATTATTGTATAATTATATTTGTAATTTAATTTAATGTAATGTTATGTTAAAAAAATAAAATTTGGTTTTGAAAATATTGGAATTTCTTAATTTCTAAAAGTGTATTGTATAATTATGTTATTGTCAAAATGATCTTCTATGAGTATTTAAACCTTTCACTTATACAGTGTGTCCGATGAGTGTTCGGTGACTGGTGTCGGAGC